>CAEGAE010059406.1:0-47586 GCA_903067095.1 Girardinus metallicus
AAATTTTTTTTTTTTTTTTTTTTTTATATATATATATATATATATATATATTTTTTTTTTTTTTTTTTTTTTTTTTTGGTGTGTGTGTTTTTTGAAGGCGAGCAAGCCGCCCTCTAATGATGACCCTTGGCATGCTGTGGCACCTGGGACCTTCCCCTAGCATGAGGGAGGGTGATGAAAATTAGCCCATTCACATTTCAAACAGAATTTGGGCTGGCCCCTGATCACAGCGCGGGTCCGTGGGGGGGAGTGGGTTCGGGGGGCCAGCTCCTCGTGGTCCTGCGGAGAAAACACGCACCACCAGAAGAGCTCTCCACGCGGCCAGAGCCTCTCCCCTGGCAATCGTTGTGGGAACACATGGCGACATGACTGTGGGACGCGATGGGGTCTGGATGTACTCCGGCTGTTATTCCCTGTTAAAAGATTTAAACCATTGGGGTATGATAGGTCCCTTTGATGTTTACTAAGCACAGAGCTGGAGAACAGGGGAGAAGAAGAAGAAGAAGGCAGAAAAGGGGAGTGCAAGAGGTGGGGCGAGGTGTGGTGCTTGTTGGTAGCAGTGATGCTGGGCAGAGGGAGCTTGTTACTTGAAGGCAATCGTCTTCACGGAGTCACACTCCAAGGGGGAGGAGGAGGAGTGTGGAATCTCTTTTTCAACTCCGCCACGGCAACAAAGGGAAGATAAAAGACAGAGGTCGAAGCTGGGGCCAAGACCCACTGTGAAGCCAAGATTACTGCCAGCGCAAAGTTCTGCTATTTCTACCACTCCAGCAACTTTTTACGCTCCTAATTGCCTCGATTTGCCTCTGATATATGAGAAGTGGCTATGAGTGGCATATGTTCTTCTGTGTCTTTCCACAAAATACTAACTGTTTACTATCTTGAAGAGCAAAATTATTGTTTGTTTTCGGTAGTGGAAGTGGAAAACAAAAGCTTTTGTAACCCGTTGGATTATTGTGGAAACAGTTTTGATGATGCAACATTGCAGCCTGATGTCACGAGTGTGAACTCCAACCTAAGTCTCCTCTGGTAGGTGAAAGAGCCCAACCACCGCATAGAGTCAGGCCTGAGAGCTGAATGTCAAATGTAAAAATGCTTCTTTTACACCAATACACAGAAAGATTGAACTCAATAAATCAAATGTTCAAAAAATAAAATAAAAAGCTAACATTTGTAAATCTTTAACAGAGGAACGCTGATATGATAATGTGCTGAAGCTTCGGAAAGACAAAGTCTAGTGAACCCAAAAACAAAGGCCCAGTTTTAAAGCATTAAATTGCAAAGTCAAATTTCTTTTAAGTCATGTTTGATATGTGCAGTATTTTTATAACAACTGAAGGTAACTTAATGACTTGATTGTATGATGAAATGATGATATGTAGATGAAACACATAATACTGTCCATTTAGGAGATATTTCAGACCCAACCAGAGATATGTAGTTTGGTCCACAAACTGGATTTGCTCAACCAGTTTGTGGTAAATACGTTGGAAAAATGTAATTACATAACTGCAATTTTTCTACACTTTCCAGCGAAGATATTGGCCTCAGTCATAACAAACTTAGAAGAAGCTTGACCTGCTGTTTGAAGCAGCCAGTCAGACGTAACGACCTATTCCAAAACACAACAACACAACTTTATGCTACATCTTGATAAAACCTTCATTTTATATGTTAGTTCCTGTCATGTCACATATACGCTGTTCGGAATACCTTAAACTAAAGAGTTTCATTTATCAGGCTCAGATGAGGAATCATTTTTTCCGTTCCATTTTGCAGCTCAATAAAAATCTTCCGTCTGTCTGGTGCCACTTAGCTTTGTATTCGCTGCTGTCATTTCCAAATACATCAACAGTTTAATGGACTCAGACGAAGTTCATTGGATTGTGATTCTTGTGAGTTTTACCAACACTAACAGGTAGTTTCCGCAGCTCCAGTGCAGGCAGCAAACCTCTCCTATGAACTGTGACACATTGAGATCCTCTTCTGTAGCTTGACTTAGTTAGCCTTAACTCTGAAACCCGTCATGCCAGCTGTGTTTCCGTTACAAATGTGCTCAAAACTTTGTCGATGTCCCGCTAATGTCAGACAAACACAATTTTGCAATTCCTTTCTTTCCATGAAATAAGAAACAGTTAAAATAACGCGTGAATACGTTTGTTCACATGGTAAGTCATCGTCATCCAACTACTTGCTTCGTGATTCGTGCCAGTAGTGACATGCGGATGAAGCAGAAAACATGTTTCCATTGCAGTTTTGCTAAATAAACCAATTTCAAGGTCATCCTAGAGCCAAAATGACCGTGTTTCCATGAAGCTAATTTACTTTTTTGGAATGTCAAAGTGTTTTTTTAATGGAAACGCAGCTCAAATCACTATTTCACTAGAGTTTTTTTTTTATCTCCTTATGGGTTGAAGGATGATTTTTCTTTGTGTTTCTGTCTGCCATCAGTTCCTTGTATTATCTAGTTCTGGATTATGTCTGACATTTGACAATAACAGCAGTGATATTTGTATCAATGGCTAAAAGTAGATTGTATTTAGCAGTTTTATACGTATTTATGAGGAATTAATTGTGAACAATTAGTAGGCTTTGCATTGTTCCCACTGGCAATGCATGGTGAGGATGCTTCAGCATTTGGGAGACAGATGGAAGACAGTGTCAGCAAAGGGAATACTAAGGATCTGAAAGCGTTTTAGGAACAATTAAGATCTTTGATGGTTTAATCTGTTCACTTCAAAAGCAACAACCGCTCCGTTTGATTTTCTTCTGATGACACTGTATATAACTGACGGAGTCGACTGTCAGCAAACAACCATGGGGCAGGGGGAGAAGTACATCCAGCTGCACTACACCGTACCTGAATATGACTGTGACTTCATGCTTTGTACTTAAATGTACAAACAAAAAAAAAGGAAAAGGGAAGGACAACATGTATCAGACCAACCGAGGATGTGTTTGTTTTTCCTGATTGTGCCGTTTGACTCCAGGGACGTTGAGAAAGAACTGGGAAAAAAAAAAGACTTCATCAAACTGACTGAGACACGTTTTCTGGTGATCAGACAGTTAATCACAGGAGGCCGTACGTCAAGAGTCAGGGAGGCTTTCTGACCTTCTCACATTGTTCCACTAGGTTCTCCTTTTTACTCTCACACCTCCTTCCTTAGAGACTCACCGTCCAGACGTTCTCCTGCAATGAATTAACTTGTCTTCGTATTAACAGCGACTCAATCTGAAGTGCTTCTAAAAGAAACACCAGCATGCATCCGTATGCCAGTGTAAAAACCGTCCACATGAAGATGCTTACATAGATTTTTATTATTTTTATCACTATTTGCAATATATAAATCTCCATATTCCTTTCTAATTTTCACATCCATAAATTTAAGCTGAGTCTCACCTCGCTGCTCCCATTCAAGACTACTGAGATTTGCAGCTGTGACTTTGAGCGCGTTGTGTTTACGTTTGTCTAAAAGTGGCGTAAATTGAATTCCGCTGTATGTTCCCGACAGCGACTACAAGTGTAAAGTGGCGTGTTTGGAGTTGTAGGTACCGCTCCTCTGGAGGGGGGCTGCAGGGTTGGTGGTGGGGGTGGCCCTCCCCCCTCCAACCCTTCCCTCATTGTTCCACGGAGGCTCAGGATGACGGCTGCGCGAGCCTGCCGGGATCTAATCAATAACTCACATGGCACGCTGCATCCTGGAAGAATCTGCCATAGATTAACTCGACAACAGGGATGAAAAAGGAGGGAAAGCTCCTCTGGATATCTGTTTGTCTGCTCCCCTCCTCAGATGTGGCTGGGAAACAAGCACCAAACAGGGAGCAATTGAATGCAAAATGCTCTTCTTTTTTTTTTCTGCAAGCGCAGCCGCCTTCACCCCTCCCAACCCTCCACGACCCCTTGAGGCGAGACCAGCAGAAACCTTCATTGGATCAGAAGGTGACATATCAAAAAAATCATGTCACAAAAAAAAAAAAAGCAGGCTGTAATGGCTGCCGAAGACGTGGCAGCAGTTCTAGATTTCGGCTGGGCTCTTTCTATGGCTCCCCTGTCTGTTGGGGTTGTACGGTATCACAGAGAAAACTCTCTCTCTGGGCCTGCCGCGCAGACATGGGATTTGATCTTGATGGCTTTTTGACAGTTTGGGATGAGGGATGAGGGATAGCGGTTAGCGGCGAACAAGAGATGCTGAGCTGATCAGTGGAACTTTTCAGACAGGAGTGCAGCCTGAAAGCTCCCTTTTTCTTCTGTCTCTCTTGCTATTAATCCGTTTTCTTTCATACTTCCAGTGTCTTCTGCAGCATGCTGATCATTTACATTCGCAGTCGACGAGCGGCTGTCTGCTCAGATCACTTTTTATCACCAAAAACATGCTCATTTAGAAAAACTGTGCCGGTAAAAGATTCAAAAGATGGCTTAATAATGTATGTTTTGAATTGCTCTGCTATAGGGACAGTAATTGCTGAAGTTTAGCACAAAATCTTACCAAATATTTTTGGTCTAGTTTCTAGTGCAAATAAATTGGTATACTTGAAAAAGGACAAAACTAACTTACAAGTAACTTCTCAGCAAGATATAGCAGCTTGTTTTAAGTCTGTAATTATGTAATTTTTCATTTTAACTATAACAACATTTTTCCCATGTTGACATAACTGGGATTTTATTGTTGCTGAATAATGATGCTAATCAGGATAGTTCTTCTTTTATTAGATTTTTTTGTGCTAGTGAACAGGAATCTCTTCCACCTGGGGCGACGTATCCATGATACGTTACTCCAACAATTTGAGGATTTTCAAACTTTGATCTCCACATGGATTTAATGACTTGCTCTTTAATGTCTTTATCTTTCAGATCATTCGAGTTATGTGTGATATAAACGGCATTTTTATAACAACTGAAGGTAGCATAGCTATTTGATTGTGCTAGGTGCCTGAAAAATACCACCCATTTAATTTTCCCCACAGTCTTAGTGCAACACTTTGAAGGATCACAGAAGACGTCACAGGTCGTCCCATCAGATCGTCAGTTCCTGAAACCACAAAAAAAAAGGAAAAAAAAAGTTCTAGCCCACCGCACACAGGATAAAAACCTTGTATGGTCAAATGAACCCTGTTTCTTAGGAACTCTGGAGGATGAGAGACTAAACACAATTTATTTCTGATAGTGCTTTGATCAACTTGGTTCTGAATGAAAACATACCGACGGTAGCAGTGGGCCCAGCCGTACATGAAAATCCATTTTCACTGATGACTGCTGTGCAGCCCTGGATGGTCCAGATGGACGCAGTAGTGGATTGGTGGTGGATGACCACCACGTCCCAACACGGCTGTGACGTCAACAAGGAGTTGGTGGAGTCATTAGGAGGTGGTGGAGTCATTAGGAGGTGGTGGATTAATGCTTTGAGCCGAAATCATGGGGAGAGAATCATTGGTCGGCCCTTTTAGGGTCCCTGAAGTTGTGAAAATGACCTCAGAAAAGTATATGGACTTTCTGACTGATCACTTTCTTTCATGGTTCAAAAAGGAGAGCCGTAGCAAAATCATCTTCATGCATGACGATGCACCATCTCATGCTGCAAGGAATACCACTGTCATTGGCTGCTATGGGCATAAAGGGGAGAAACTCATGGTGTGGTCACCATCCTCCTCTGACCTCAACCCTATTGAGAACCTTTGGAGTTTCCTCCAGCAGAAGATCTGAGGGTGGGATGCAGTTCAGATCAAAACAGCTCTGGAAGGTTTTCTGACATCCTGCAAAGAAATTCAACAGAAACTTTCCACAAACTCACAAGTTCAATGGATGCAGGAATTGTGCAGTGATATCATAGAAGGTCCTATGTTAACATGTGACTCTGTCTGTTAAGATGTTTTACATTGAAAAACATCTTAAGTATGTGACCACTTAATGCTGCACATTCAGAGAATGACCGTTTGTAGTTCTTTAAAATCCATAAAATGTTTAGAAAATCTGCTGTGTATAATAATTTGGAGCAGAGCATTTTGAGTTTTTTATTTTTGAAAAAAATACTGTTCTCATTGTTCAGTAAATTTGATTTATACTGTAACAGTTCATGACTTGAAAATTATACTGACCATCATTTGCATTGACCATTTAAGAAAATCTGAGAAAATATCACTCTCATAATAATTTGGCACACGGTGTAATTTTTGCCTTAAATGATTTTGGCAAAAACAACAAAAAACTCAGTTTTTGGAAAATAAATGACTTGGGCCATTATTTTAGGGAAGTGACAATATGGCTAAAGTTTTTTTTTTTCTGTTTTCTTTTCATCTACTACCACCTACATCAAGTGACATTTTTATTAGTTTGTACAGAGAGCAAATTCTTTGAAATGGCATGGTTAGTTTTCTCTGTTTTGGGTCATGGGCTTATATCCGGTTATAAAGGATTTGGTGATCTTAAAGGTTCCCTGCACTTGTTCTCCTAGCTTAATCAAAGAGCTACCAACAGTGCAGAGATGAATGAAAACTGACGTCCCAACTACAGCGCCGGGGCAAGTCGGAGGCAAAGCCAGAGGTCAATGGTCACAATGAAAAAAAATGAGTAAAGGATTAAATGCCAGCAACCTTGTAAAATCAAAGGCAATGACATCCAGCAAGGCACCTTTTACCATTTAGAGGCAGCTGTAGAGAAAGTGCAAGTTTCATTATGGATGTTATGGAGAGCCGGCCAAGGTCAGAAAGCAATCATCGCTCTGACACCTCGCCCAGCAGGCAGCCCGGTTCGGCAGAGCTCTGCCAGCACTGGAAGAGCCATCTTACAGAGAACAACAACAGCCGATGGGGGCCAAAGGCAATGTCACAGGCCACCCCCTCCATCAATAGCAGCGCAAAGGACCTGCAACAGAGCCCTCTCACAGGACAAAATAGAGCTTGTCAGCGTGCAAGATTCTAGGTCTTCATGTCGGAGACTGCAGACTGATCCTCGGGTTTCGATATGTGTTGACTTGACATACTGAACGTCTAAACCGCCTGGAGAAGCTGCTGAGTCGGGAATAGGTACCTCTTTTATCAAAGCACATTAGAGCTTGGCATAAGGCAGGGCCGTGGTGGCAGGCAGCAGAGAGAAGCAGCAGAAAGAACATGAGTCTCTTCCCAGGTAGGGGCTGTCTTCCCTGCAGATACGCCCTGTAATTAGCAAGGCTAATGAAGAGGAGGGCTGAGACTAATTTCCCCATTGACCTCTTTGCCCTCTTTGCGGGGTGAGAGGGTGGCCGTCAGCAGAGCCGAACATGACACCACGCTAAAGCCATTAACCCCGATCCAGCACACCCTAAGGCTTACACCTGGTACAAGACTGGACCGGTACCAAGTCTCAGTGGGCAGCAAAACTGAATTCTTCCCCCCCTCTACCCCCATAGGTAATGAAATGTCGGGGAAGCGCTATTATCTCTAATCTACTGCAGTTGTGTAACTGGAAATTCAGCCTCTGGAAGGCAGTGTGTCATGACCAGGTTGTGCACACAGTGAATATTCCATCATTATAAAAACTGTTGTTGTCTGTTTCGCACAGCATGGGTTCTCACACTGTGATTATGAACCAGGCTGAGGCACCTGTCACATGGAGCTGGTACTCGCTGTTTCTGGCTGTCAGGGTTTCCTACAGATTGGTGGCTGTGCATGTGAAATTCATAGAAAAAAAAAAAAAGACAAGTCTAATCTGCAGGTATATCTTCCCCCCGCCTTGGTGCACACCAATATCCAAGTCTCAAAGACAAAATACTACATGAAGAGTAGGCAAAGGAATTACAAAGGTAAAGAACTGTAAAGAGCAAAAACCATAAGAGAGGGAAAGATATTTGATGTCAACATTTTGCAGCATCCATAAAGCCATAAGCCTGACGCTTGTGTTTTTAAGTGCGTTGTTGTTCAGAGATTTCTTCAATGTTAACTTTTATTCCCCAGTCAGGTAGTTATTAAATTTCTTTGCTCAACGTTTTATGTTAAGCATATTATAACCGACATGACAAGGAAAGGAGATGGACTGAAATTGCTACCACAATTGATAAATCGGTAACTAACTACCCATCATTAATGTGGCATAAGCTGGTTATAACGATGAGATTACACATTACGATTTCACGGTTTGAAATGAACGGTAGCCAAATCCATTGCAGGTGCATTGTAGTTGTGCCTATTAAAACATTTACTAGCACTAGCCACGTTGTCCAGTTGGACACGTAAACAGCACATTTAGCCGTTGTTGATACTTAAAACTTAATGATCACCTGATCGTCGTGGACTGTAGGTCAGTCTGAGTGTCGCCAACAGAAAAACACTTTCAGTATTTTGCTAGCTAAAGTGAGAGACTATTCATCGGTGCAGACGGAGCTTCTGCATGCTGTAGCATGAGATAGGGCAGGTTCTAGGGATGACTGTATAATTCCATTTAGGAAAACAGCTTGGAATACAATTCTACGTAACATAAGAGACTTTCACTTTTCATGTCATGTTTAAAAAAATTCTTTGTATTTATTATTGTGATTTAACATCAACCTGCCAATGGGACTTGAGATGGAAATTAGATGCCTGACTATAATCTCATGTATTTACATGTAATAATAATAAAATTAATACTTTATATGTATATCATTTGTAAAACAAATGTTACAAAGTGTTTTACTTTAAAAATCAATTAAAACAATATCATAAAAGACACAAGAAACTGAAACGTATACCAAATCAATTCAAATACATAATAATGGAAGACAAACTGAAATAAAATACGAGAGAAATTCAAAATTAAAAGCCTATTTATAAAAGTAAGTTTTAACTAATAGTTTGAATGATTTTGTGAATGTTCATTAATACATATTGTCCTATTTTTTTTTAATAAACTTGAATTCGAGATCAAGAGAAGTTATTAGCGAACTGCTGAGACGCTTTATCATAATTTACATACACTAGGGAATGACATACAAATGGAGGATATATTGACACATATCTAAAACCTTGCAGATTAATTTAGCAGGAGAGTAAATTATGCAGCCCACCCTGTTGGCAAAGGTGATACAGGGACATTTGTTTAGTCAGATGCCTCTTTAGAGCTCTGAAGATTCACAATAAGCAAACAGGTTATTGTTAATACCAGTCTGCATTTTAACTGTCATGCAAATCCTGAGAGAAAAAAAAAAGTATAAATGAATAAAAGTTAAAATTATGTCCAGAGTGATGCATTTGAAACACACAGTGAAAACTACAGAGCCTTGTGTGTGTGCGGGTGTGCGTGTATGTCTGTGTGTGTTTTCTGGTTAGACCAAGCCTGAGCTGAAGAACAAATAAATATTGTATAAATGAATTTATTGTGTAATGTGAGCAATCAAATTAATTAAGGGGTCCACAGCTGTTGGAGGCGAATGAGGCCATGAATTTTTCAGTGCTACCACTTCTCCCTAAGATTTTACAATAAATATTTCTGGAGGTCTTGGATGAATTTTTCATGGCTGAGTGGGGGAGATGAAAGGCGAAGGAGGGATCCAGGGGACGGGTGCTCTGTGGCGCTGACACACCACAGAGAGGTGCTTCGGCTCCAATCTTTATCAATGGGAGCCGGCCGACACCATTGCTTTAATTAGCCTGCTTTGTCAGGCGTTCCTCTATCAATAAAGAAAGGCCGGGCCCAGCGCTGGGCCGAAGGAGGAGGAGAAGGATAAGAGGGTGATATCACCGGTCCCACTTGCTTTTGTACCCTCCCACCTCAAGAGAGGAAATGATGTAATTGTGATCGTTGAGACAAATGGCGCAGCAGTGCGTTATATCACCGCAATTCATCTGCAACCATCCTCTTTTTTTATTATTATTTTTTTTTATGTAGAGGCTTCCTTCCAGTCATTTAAATCCCAGAAGCGCGGTGGCATCAGAAACAGGCGCTGCACCTTTAATTTGAGCCTGAATCATTTATTTATCCGCGATAACCTTGTAGGAAACAAATCAATAAAGCATCCAGCTAGCATGCTGCTATATGGCATATACCATGAATGAGTAACAGATGCAATTGATTTGCATGCTGTTGTCTAGGCTCGAGGTGCAGACTGGTGGAATAAATTTTTATTTTTTTTTTTAGATCTGATATTCAGGTAGGATCCTGAGATAACAAATTCAGAGGAGACAACTGGTTGGTGGGCAGCATACCAGCTATATTCCATCTGGAATATCATGATAAACAGCTTCCTGCCGTTATTATTTCCCTAAAACACAGAGCCAAAGAAGCAGGCGGCGGTGCTGGATGGGTGCTTCTGCAGGATGCGGTTATCTAGAAGGTTTGTGCCAGCATATTGAAATCAATTCTGATTTCTAACATTTATAGCTGAAGAAAGCATTTTACTGTCCTATGTTAATGTGCAGCCGCAAACTTATTCGTACTCCTGGATGAAGGGTGTCAAATTCATTGTCATTTTGCCCTCAAAGGTCTGATTGTGGCAGAAGGTGTTGATAAAAACCATTAAAATATTAATAAATAGCTGTCTCTGCATTCAGTGAGAACTTCTTAAAATTAAATTAAATTGGACATCTTTCACATTGATATAATTTGGCAGTACATTCATAAAAACTGCTTCCATTTGATTGATGATATAATATTTAAGCACCTCTAGAGTTTAGAGGGCCACAAACGGTTATGGTGGGCCGTATTTGGGCCCCTGGCCTTCAATTTGACACCATAACCCTGTAGTGTTAAATCAGTCGAGGCCTGAAATGGTTCATATTTCATTCTGGACTGTAATAACAAAACAACCCAAGCTGGACTGAAAATAAATACATACTAAACAATAAATATGAAAAAGTTTTTACATTGCAACGATGAACTGGTTTTTTTAGCATGTCACATCCAGCAGTGTAGAACTCTGAATTGTTTTCTGATTGCCAATGAGAAACCCAACAGACTTCCTTTCACAAGTGGCTTTAGCTATAATACTCTACTTTGTAGCTGAGTTGATAGCTGTATGTACCAATTTCCTTAGAAATTGACACAGAAATGTCAAAGTGAGAAAGGTGAGAAAAACAGATGGATGCAGAAAGGAAGAAAACATAGAAGTCTGCTTCTATACATGCAGAAAGAGAGAAAAATTTGAGAGAAATGAGAAACCACAAACATAACAGTCACTGAAAAGCACATGGTACTCATTAATTCAAGATGTATTTAGAACCAAACATGGTGCAGTAATATCTGTAAACAACTTAATCCAATTATCTGTGTGTGAGCTCACTTGTGTATATAAAGTTTCTCCATAAGAATGTTCAGTAGTGGGTGTGAGGAGCCACAGTGTAGAATCCTACCGACCTCAGAAATAAAACTTCAAAATAACAGATATTATTTTTTCAGTCAAATAAAATAAGGTTCATGTAGGGGGAAAGAGGTAGTAATATATATGTTTAGCTTATATAGAATATCCAATGTGTGACTGAAAGTTAATATCGTGCATCACCACTCCCATAGTGAAACCTGGTGATATGGGGGTTCGTTCTTCAACAGGGCCACAGATGGCGCTCACAGTCCACAAGAAGCTGGAAAGAGTTAAATACAGGACAAAACTTTACACATTTGCTTCGATTAAGGGAACACAAGTCAGCTGGTTCCTCTATAGGCTGTTATCAGGAACATCAAGGCAGGTGGTACACAGTGAAGAAATTCCAAGCTGGAAAAGATAATGTTCCAGGTCGAGGTGGGTCATTTTCTTACATGAACAAAATCCTGAAAGATAACATGTCAGCGGCTGCAAAAGAGTTAAGACTGCATTATGGCCCTGAATAAAATGGTCACACTTTCTTAGATTTTTATTTGTAAATCTTAATTTTCCATCCACAGAACACTTGTGTACGTTTCTGCTGTTGGTCTATCATGAAATGCAAGCAAAGCAAAGTTAAATTACGTGTAGTACCAATAAGAGGTTAAGGGGTTTGAATACTTTTTAGGCGTGGTACGTAAAGAATTGATGTTTGCTGTTTCTTTTGCATAAATGTCTGCCATCTTTGAATTCACAGCACAACTACACACAACATATGTTGTACTGGCAACAGTTTTTTTTTTGTGATCTGGTACCAGAAAGGAGAATGGTCACTCCATAGCAGTCAGCCCCACTGAGTCCAAAGCACCACCGATTCTTTTCATTCACTTATATTCTCACCAATCAATGCCTTCACTTCAAAGCGATGAGAAACTCTTGCATGCAAAGCAGATTGATCACTTCTAATTCAAGTCATTAACATACAAGTTGTTAACAAGTGAAGCCTCTGTACTGTATCTAAGAACCAAGGGAGGCATCGATAACGCCAATTTACGACGTTTTACCGTCTTAAAACCTTCGAGTACACACTCTGCTATTCCAGCGCCGGATCGACCGATGGTGAATTATTTCGCATCCTGTCTCGTTCTTTGTTTTTCGCCTCACCTTCTCCTCCCTGGCTCGCTCCGCCTCGGCCACTTAGCTGGAAGCCTGTACTGCTGCATGAGACCACTGCTACTCGACTGATGATAAATTTATAAGCCAAACTGAGGGGAAAGTATTAAACAACCTTGTGAATAGCCGAGGCTCACTCTAAACTGAGGCGGCATATCTTTTTCATCAGCGAAAATAACTCTTCAAAGGCAGTAAAAGCATGCTTAGAAAGTAAAAGGCCATTTTAGCGGACGAGGTCCAGCGGTGGGCGGGGGCGGTGGAGAGACCCTAAACAATCCGGCTCCTGGTAGCCTGCGACTCCCACCACCAGCTTCCTCATGCCCCCCACACCCCACTACCCCACAGTCCCTAACCACACCGCAAGCAACACATCACATATACCAACCCTTAAAAAGCTAAATCAAGGCTTTGAAAAACATACAGTGTCTTTAATAATTCAGACATTGGTGGGTTTGAATAGCCTCTTTAGCGTAGAAAAATCCAGTCTCCTGATATAGGATCGGTCCCTCTGGGGGGCCGAGGGGGGCTCCAGCTCCCTGCTCTGTGCCCTTTCTCACCAGCAGTATCGGCTCTTGCTTAGGATGCAGCTAACCTGCCTGATTACATTAAGCTGTAAAATAGAACGCATACACAATTGCAGGGTGTGCTCGCAGTTTCAGAAATATATATTTTTAATGGATGTAGTTTTTTTTTTTTTTTTTTTACTTTTTTTCCAAAAGGAAAGCGCTCTGAACTTGTACGACACCCCGCGAATCCACAAATCAAACGCAAAGTTTTGTAGTAAAGCAATTATTGCAGTTGACTAGCATCTTTACTCGGGTTGTGGACTAACATAAGATTGTAAATATTTAACCATCTTTACACCCAATCCGCATTCATATTTCATCAGGTTTCTTGCGGTTTATTCTCAAAGCAAAGTGTTGGGCTGCATAATTATTTCAGTTTAGCTTTTTTTTTTTCTCCAACCCATTACTTCCATAAATACAGAAATTTGAGTTATAGCTCCTCAGAGGGCTAATTTAAGAAAAAAAAAGAAGCATGTATTAATTAATTCAACCTAGATGGAAAGGAAGAAATCCCTAAGTAAGTAAGCCGTTGGCAGGCATCAAGGATGATTTCTGCCTTCAAAGGAAATGGGGATGGATTTGAGAGGATGCGGCATTTTAATCAATACTGTTGACTCCTGAGGTTGGCAGGTGTGGTTGCGGCTCATACCTCTCAGCACAACCATCATTCAGGAGGAAAACCTCAACATGGCCACTGCAAAGATCTACCCCCAGCTTTCCTCCGCCGCCCGCCTTTTGTTTAATCGGGTCCAATTTCCGACTTTTCGGGAATAAAAATCCGAGCGTGGCCGATGGTCTGCATCCCAGATCGTATTTTGCCTTCGCCTCATTGCGAGTGCTTTAACTGTGCCTGACTTTAAACCTTTTGTTGCCTGCTTCCATTTGTGTGTACGTCCATTCACACATCCGACGTGTGGAATAATAAAATAAATATCGAACTCTTAAATATTTCAGTGCATTCTAGGAGTAAAGTGGAAGTGTTTTTCTGACAGACCTTGTCCGAGCCCCAACAACTCTCCTCTCTACCCCCCCAACCCTTCACCTCCCCGCTGTATTTCTCCTCACAAATGCATTGTGCGGAGCGGCCGGACCAATCCATCACTAGGCGTCTGGCGGGAGAAAAAGCACTTTCCCAGGGTGGGTGTTTTTTAGTTCTGCCTGCGCTGCTGTTTCAGTGGGCACCCGGGAGACCTCGCTGATGGACACTCCGGTCATCACTGCCAGGGAGCTTTGGGACTCTGAGCAACCACCCCCTCCACCCCAACACCCCGCTCCACCCTTTCCATCTCCACCTCAGCCTGTTCCACTCACCTCGTGTTTTCACTCGCACCTTCCATTGTCCCAGAAGTGTTGTGCACTTCCTTTTTGACAATGATGACTATCGTACCTGCCCGAGTTCTCCCTTGCAAAGTGGTTCGGCCTTCAGAGACCGGCCGCTCTCGGCCTCTCAGGGCGTCAAGGGCCCAGCTGGGACGTCATCAAGAAGGGGGGACTCTAATTCCACTAGTTTTGTTCCTTATTCAAATTAAGCCTAGTGGATAGTTCCAGTGTGGAGAGACCTCAAGTGGGGGAGGCTGAGCAGGGTTCCACAGCGTCTGCCTAGGAAGCTCTCAGCTCTCGATTTTTCATCACAGTATGTGTGAGTGTGCTCAGAACAATTATGCAGAGATGACTCCCCCCACCATTCAAATTTGGAAGTCTGCTCCAGTTTTTGCTGCGACAAACTGAGATTTGATTTCCAAAACGCTCGCTCATCTCCTCTACACAAAGAAGCCGGCGGGGAGAGGGTGCGATCGCTGGAGAGGATTGGGCTGCGAGGCAAATCTAGGTGATGCGTATGTTCTTAGAGTGCCCCTGGGTCTTCCATGGGTAGGTAGGATCTGACAAAAGAGATCGGTACAGCAAAAAAATCCTCCACTCTGCTTGAGCATGGGAAATTAAGCCCAGATAAAGATTCTCTCTTAAACATACTCTCCTCTCACTTTTCATCTCTCTCTTTCCCCTCTTCCCCCTCCCTCCTTTCCTTCTACAGTGGCAGAAGAAATTACCCATTGTACCATCAGATAAACCCAAACAGCCCGCTCCATAAGACCTCCAGTTCCTCGTGCAGTCCCAGCTTGGCGTCCCTCGGGTGTTTGTTCAAAAGGAAAACTCTGCGCTGCCTCCGGGGGATGTTTAACTCATTGCAGTGGCAAGTATTTAGAGAAAACTCAACAAGTTAGAGGCTGTCAGAGCGCGAATCCAACTGTCAGGCGGAATTATGTCTCCGAGGCGTCTGACGTGACGTAATGACCAATTGCATCATTTTTGACAAACCCTCCCGTCGATGAGAACTGGGGCAGACTCCGGTTGCTTTTCTGCATGAGTGTTTCATTTGAATTTGAAACAGCGCGGCTAAGTGCATTAAATGATGCTGATTAACTAAGATTACGGCTGCGGCAGGGATGTGATTTCTGTTTTGATACGGAGCATCAGTTGAGGCAGAGCAAACAGTTTTTTGAGTGGCTGATGAATAATTGAAAGTCAGCGGAGGGTACATCAATAAAGTGGTAATGAGGCATATTTGTGCAAAAAAAAATTTAATTTTCAAACTCTGTCCCTCTTCTTGAAGTGCACGGCATGCATTAATGATCCTTTTGCTTCCACTCCTATCTGCTTATATTGATGTTATTATCACCATCATGAACCACCGAATTTCTCATGTCATAAACATATTTTGTTAAATGAACCAAAACTCAAAGAACATCACAGCATTGATTACCACCAGTTTAAAGTCATGTTTAGCAAATACTTCACTACAGAACAGAACGCTTCTGACCTCCCACGCTTATTAATTCTTTAAATTTGTTTTTTTTCTTTCTTTTTTTTTTGTTAGGGTAACAGATTAGAGAGTCTATCAACTTGTGTTTCTTTAAAAATATCCTTTTTGAACTTCATCTTTTAAAATTATTGACAACATTATTTAGCCTCATTTAATCCCGTGGTCTTTAAGCACACCAAAAGAAATGAGACTAAAAGCTTCACCGAACTCCTCTGGTGGTAATTCCTACTACTACTATGTAGGGGCTTGTGTATTTATGGAAGTAGAGATATTATTGCACATGTATGTACATATATGTGCTTCATGTTTCAAAGTATTACAGTACAAGACAAAGTAGACCACATTCTGAATGACAGTATACATTTTTTGTGTAAGGAAAATCTAAAATATCTCCCTATCTTGAACTAAAGTGTGTGTTTTACTTTAAGCGATGGAAAATAGAATGCGATATTTTAATACTTCATCTGTAGTATGTTTTATTTTTGTAATCTGTCTTTTTTAATGTAAGCTGACCCCAGGAAGAATAGGTGATGCAGCATGCTGCTGATGCTAAAGGGAGTCTCAATGAACAAAAACTGCAAAACCAGCCTTAGCCTTAGCGCTAGCCTTAGCGCTAATCCTAGCTATTTCATTCAAATCATCTCTAATTCTTGCTTCATCACGACATTCATAGAAAAAAAAAACTATACATGCATCTATAACCGTGTTTCACTGCAGCAGAGTATCTCCTGGCCCTACACCTAGCGGGTGATTGCCTGCTGTTTCCATCGTTACATCATGCTGTTCAGATGGGATGTTTCATACCTCAATCCCTGATCTAATTATTATTACTGTTCAGTTATCCTCGTATCACAGAGCCATTGCATCATGGATCCAGGAAGGTTTCATCCGAAGGTGTGTTTTTCCTAAATCTCAGTGTTTCTGCTATTAGCTGGTGCTGGTTTCTTGACATACTTGACATACGGTAACTTCATCTTGACGTGAATCATCAAACATACGTTTCCGGCGGTAAGGGTGGTTTGTTTGCATGAGGGCTTTTTGCGCTAAGAGACATAGTGTCAAAAATATTTGTTTATTCCCCTTTTTTTGGTGTCATACAGGTTTCTCATTCAGTGGATTTCCTCCTAAATGTCAACTCAGACTCCGGTGGCCTTCACTTCCAATGGGAACTTTTTGTGCCGTTTCCATGTTCTCCATGATTCATGTGTTGTATTTTTAGTGATTTGCCTCATTTCTTACTTTAGTCTTAGTGTGTTTTTAATTAACATATTAAAAAAATATATGTATATGTTTTTTGGTAATATTTTTTATTTGTCCTTTAGTGCATACCACTTATATATGACTACAGCATAGTAAACCCAGGTAATTTAGAAAAATCCTCCAGTCTGTTTTTGTCAAAACAAATTCTATTCCATAAAAGATATTAAACAAAATTTTCCAAACGATACAAGGATCTCAAATGCGCATAATCTCAACATTTATGTAAATTGTGGACTCATCATTATTTAGCCAGGGCTGAAGAAGCTTACGTGACCACATCAGAAGATCAGATTTACGATACTTTAGATGTGAACTAACAGGGAAAATCAAGTATTTTTTTTTAAATAGGAACCACATTACATATTGAATTTAATTCCTGCTTTTGTTGTTGTTTAGTTTGTTTTGGCCACTGCAGGATTATTGGTGGCTTCCAACTGACCATCTCCTTTTGTGCATGTGTGTGTGTGTGTTTTACATGTTCTCTGGTGCATTGCTGTTTTTCCCTCCATTTGTTTCCGTGTTGCACGCTGCACTCACTGTGATGCGCACACTGCTCTCCTGAGCAGGGCTGGGCAGCAATGGACAGATTGATGCTATCTCATAATTAATACACAATGTCTTGCGAGCTAAAACATTTAAATGTTTAATAACCACATCTATGTGTGTAATCCTACCCTGTAGCTAAAGTTAAAGGCTATCATAACATTTCAATATACAGCTACTGTTAAATACACACAGAGCTCCAGATCATCTGTCAAGGATAACTCAACAGACCTCGGTTCAAAACTGAGCTTTTGGTGCCCTCTGTCTGTTGGTGAAAGTATTAAAAAGAGGAGGGAAAAAATATTCATCAAATGTGAAATAATAATCTATTTATATTTTTTGCCAGGTCTTTTTCTTTCTTCTTTTTTTTTTGCAGAAACATTTTGACTGTTCCCGACCTTTCTACAAGGAGATGAACCTAAACGAGAGACCGTCTGTCCCACTGAGATGCACATGGCCGTTCGTCCTGGTGGTGATACTGGAAGTGATGTCGAAATAGAAAGCGGTGGAGAAAAGCAGCACAGTGGGTTTTTTTTATTTATTTATTTATTTTTTTATTTTTTTTTACAACAGTGTCTGCAGGTCACTGTCTTTGGAGTAAAACTGTTCCTTTGTTCTGTCTTTTTCTAACACAGTTGTGGCATGTTGTGTCCACCTGGAGTACTGCTGACCTTCTGCGAGGCAGCCGGCTAGTTAAAGAAGTCCATTTTCAAGGCTGTTCCTGCTCATATCAAAACTCCATTATAGATTTTACCTCCAGGGGAACCCAGGGCTCACAAGGTCCTTGGCAATTTTACCTGAGGAAGAAGCTAAAAGGATTTGAATCTCCTAGGATGGGTGAGGAGGAGAGCAGGGGGGGAGGAGGGGAAGATGAGGACGAGATGCGCACCCTAGGACCCGAGCCACTGCACTATAAAAAGGGATTTTTTCAGATTTTTCCGTATTTTAGCTATTTTAATCAAGCATATTAATTTGGATATGTAATTTAGCGGTTAAATCCAAATATGAGCCGTGTCTTTGTTATCAAATCCTAATTAAACATTTAAATTAGAACTGAAATCTTTGTTCAGTCACTTGTTTTTATGAACAGGAAGGCTGAGATGTTTTTGTGCGTTGTTTTGTGAATCAATATATTAACTTGGTAGGAGTTAAGAAATGAGTTGTTTCTGTTTGGGAGCAAGAATTAAAATGCTTTATCTGGTTTCAAAACAAGAGTAATGTGAAACACACTTGGCAGCATGCAGCGTTTCCAACTTGGTGGGTTTTTTTTTTTCTTCTAAAAGTCAATCATCTGTTGTGACTTTTTTATTGTTTCAAAATAGTGAATAGCAACAATGAGTTTTTCTGATTTTACTGGAAACTTGTGTGAGCACATTTCGTTCTTTTTCTTCCCAACTAGCACCAACACACACAAGCAGTTGCTGCTCAGACTATCACATTCGACTAATCACAGCGCTTTCATTTCTATTCTCTACACGCAGAAGTCAAACCCAACAGCAGTCATCACAGATAGAAACCAGGTCAGACAAAAGTCTGGTGCTATGCTCACGAAGCATCATCCAGTCACAATTTTGTGTTGGTGTAACCAGTTGCAACCTCCTGACTGGGTCGTGAGGTTCAAAAACAAACCAAACTCAAGAAAACCGAATGAAAATGAAATCAATTCAAGCAAACAAAAACATGTACTTCTATACGTTTTTAGGGTATATTAGGATATTTGTTACCCAATGCCGTAACGTAAATTATTCAATGACGTCATTTAGCAACTTTCAGCATCTTTTAAGGCCGTCTGTAGTTACCTCCCTCACTGCTTTACCTTATGCCAGAAAGCTAAACAACAACTGTTGCCTGGGAACAACACATCCCGTCAGGAACAAGGTTTTACTCTCCACCTTCTTGGAGAAGATTTCAAATGATTGGTACGATTTCAGTAACTTTTACGCCTAAAATCACCGATTAGTTCCCATTTTTCCTCCTAAAATTTAGGATGAAGTAGAGAGAAGATCCAGTGAATGGGCTTGTGCTAAATAAGTCGTTTAGAGCCACAAACGTCACCTGGATTTATGAAGAAAAACAACCAATAACTTCTGATAAACATCTTCTATAGGAAATTTGTTGTCATTTTTAGAGAACCACAATTTTCTTTCTACTTTTAGGCTTTAAAATACTAATAAACAAAACGTGTGCAAAAAAAGAAAAAAAACGGTTACATTTTGCTCAACGGGAAAATGAATCCACGCCATTTGTGGAAAATGATGTCAAAGTAAAGCACATGCTTTTCAACCTAATAAGAAATACACATCTAAAGAACATATTACTGGCACTTCCAGTTTTGACATTAAATGTAATTTAAGAAAAACACAGACAAACTGCCAAAACTAGCATTTGTTGTTATAAATAAGACATTAGATTATCATTTTTAGTCAAAGTTATTAAGAGCCCTGGATGAAGGTCCGGAGGGCCGCCTGCTGCTCCTGCGCCACAGGTTGCAGATCCCTGCTCTGAAGTTAGAGTAGAACAGCTGTAGCCTGATTTAGTTGAGTAGTTACATTAATTCATTTGAATAAAATGATCCAGAGAAGGTTTAAAATGGAAGTAAATGTGGAATTTGTTATTTACAAGGGCAGCATTATCTATTCTCCAGGCATATGGTTCCACTTTATAGCAGAGTCAAGTAATTGTTGTCTTCAGTTGTTTATAACAACTAATGCAAGCAAAAAAAAAAAAATTGACTTAATGTAATGCCTTGTAATTGTCTCTTTAAAAACTCCTTCTCTTTTTGAAACTCCACCTTAGGAAGTCATCATAACATGGCTTCTCTATTTACCCTTTAACAACGTTTTTACCAGCGTTTCACTGACAAATAGCACCTATAATGAACTCAGCGGATACACGGGTCCACCAGCTGTTTGCTAATTGCTGCTGGCTAGTCTGAAGGAGCTAAATTGGGGAGACAAGCATGGAAGTTGCAGCTCCACCCAGGCGTTTGTACAGCTGAATGGTTGCCACAGGAGATTAAAGGATTTCTCAAACACATATAAAAGACTCCAGGTATGTTTTTGATGAGGGAATAACTTTATAACATGATATGTCGATTCTACAGAATACTGCCCCTTTAAATAATTACATGAAACTGAACAAAACACAGTGTTTTGTATTTTAGCTGTTAAAGCTCTGCCGGAATATTGACTAAACTCTCGCCAAATGAATTATCTCAGTGATTTTACTGGTTGAACTGCAACAGTTTGTTTTACCAGTGTAATCCGCTTCCTCTGCCAAGCAGGGAGCAAAAGACCGAGCCAAAAGAAAAAAAAAAGAAAAAAAAACGAGTTCTGGAGACGTTTCAGTGGCAACGAACCCTGAACTAGAGGGCCATTCAGTAGTGGAAGAAAGAGAAGCCTTGAAAATGAAGGAGGTGGAAGAAGAAGAAGAGCTGTGAGCCTGTTGTCAAAGAGTTTGCCAGGAGAGCCGGCTTGGGCTTCCAATGCATTTAGCATATATGAAAGAAGAACAGCTCTGTCTCCTCACACCATCCTTAACTATGTGTACTAACAAGACAGATGGAGGCCAAAGATGCAGACGGATCACATCAGGACATCTGTCACTTCATGGCAACAGCCTCCTTAATAAGTGACAAGGCTTCCTCATCCCGTGGGCACAGGATGGGGGAGGAGGTGGTGGTGTCTGGGAGCTGTGGCTGTCAAAGTCATACCAGCAGCAACCTACCAACCCTCCCAAAACCAACGGATTTTTTCCTCTTTTTCTCTCCCTCTCTCGTTCTCTGTCTCTTTTTTTTTTTTTTTTTTTTTTTTTTTAAATCTAAACAACTTGTCCCAATTACAGCCAATCACACGCGATGCGCAGACTTGATTACCATCCTGGTTAAGGAGACATCAAAGCTCCCTTCTAAGGGCGCTGACACGAGGCTGCGCAGTAATTAGCGGACTTCACTGGAGAGTTTCATCACCGAATGTTTTCAAAATACCCGACGACTTAATTTGCACGGAGGATGGAGGACATGCGTGGGGGGAGGGAGGGGATTTCACGTCGACAGAGCATATCGCCCCGCAGAAATAATTAAAAGCATAATTACAGCTCATCAGCCGCGCGAGAGCTCTGCAAAGCGCTGTCGCTGTTCCGCCGCTTTCCTCGGGGTCATCGGCGGGAGTGGAAGGCCGCGTGCAGATCCAGATATTCGCAGCGCGTGCCATGTGCAGGAGAGTAAGAGAAAGCATCTTATTACCAGAGAATACCAGGAGGGGGGACGGCATTGGGAATGAGCCGCGTTTCTCTTGCACTTCCAGTTAGAGCGCTTTGTTATCCTCACTCGGCACCTGGCTTTTGTTAAAAATCTGTTTCCCGCCAACGACGAAACGGGCCTAAAATGAGCCTGCTCACGCGCTCCGTAGGTCGTTAAAGCGATAACTCGCTTCTCAGACTGATGTGTCAAAGCTCAACGCGGGACTCGGATAAGCAGATTGAGTCAGTCTTTAAAAAGCGGCAGGACGTTAAGGCGGAGTCGCCCCCCAGGATGCGGTGAGGCCTGGCTGTGATGACCACTTCCTGTAGTTTCTACCGGAGGCGCGGCGCGTGCTAAGTGTTTATGACGAGCGCTAAGGCCACAGCTTGATCCCAAGGAAGTAACGAAGGCTGAGCCGAGGGCCGCGCCGGTTTGTCCGTCCATCTGACGGCAGACTCATAACGACCCGGGTGTCATAACAGCTTAAAGTCATCGTTCCTCTCGGTGCTCCTCTGCCCAGAGTTATCAAGCAACACGTTCACCCCTCCCCCACCCCCCCACCCCACACACACACACACACACACCTCCAACACCCAGTTGAGAGCTGGGTTGGAGAAGGTTGGTGAAAATAGTCTGTATCAGCTTAGCGACACTGTTTTGAGTGGTGCTGTAAAACAGGAACCATGCACAGAAATCCATCTAATGGTGAAATGATGCTACACGTGCTACAAACTAGGCACCAACCTGAATTTGGTGCCTTAAAACCGGACTTCTGATGTCTGGTTTTAAAGGCGCTTTACATCGTGTTATAATGTTATTCCCTCATTAAAAACATACCTGGAGTGTTGCTTTGATTCTTTCATGCATGTTTGAGAAATCCTTTAATCTCCTTGGCAACCATTCAGCTGAGCAAAACAACTGGGTGGACGTAGTGTCGCCTTCGAGACGCAACTCCTCCTCTGAGCTGCAGTTTCCTAGCTTCACAGGTTCTGTCTCACAGAGCAGCCCTTCCCCTCAACTCCCCCACTCAGCTCCTTCAGACTAGCCAGCATCAATTAGCAAACACCTTGTGAAAGTGCCATCTGCTGAGCTCATTATAGGAGCTACTTCTCAGTGCAACGCTGGTAAAAACATTGATAAAGGGTCATTAGAGGAGCCATTTTGTGATGATTCCTGAAGGCAGTGTTTCAGGAAAAGCAGGACGTTTTAAAGAGACAGTGGCTCAAATTTCAAAGCGTTAACTTACGAAGTCAAATTTCTTTTAAGATATATTTTAAGATATTTTAGATATATAGCACTCTCATAACAACTAAAGTTGACAAAGGTTCTTCATTGTTTTCTAAACTGGCACCATGTCCCTGGAAAACGCATAATACTGCCCCTTCAGAAAGCTTTAGACTGCCAATACTTGCTAAGATATAAAAGCAGCAGTGAAAATTAGTGGTGTCCCAGTTTGATAGCAACATCAGCCCAAAGTTACTACAACCAGATGTTACTACTGGTGAAAACAATGAAGAAGGCAACCGGACAATGATGGGGTTTTTTGTTTGTTTGTTGGTAACAATGTGCAGATGGCTCCACCAGAGCTCTCACAGCCTCACCCAGTTCATAGAAAGTTGTGTGTCATTCATACATGTTAAATCCAGAACTCTTCTGCAAAATCGCAGACTAAAATTATGAATTTATCTCATATAACTGTTTAGATCCATTGCTGCCAGGATTTTTGAGTGACATATCAAATGAACAAGCTTATTTGTGTGATTTTAATTTAAACATCGCAATTGCAAAGAAGTGCTTTTTTCAATATTAGCAAAATACTAACAAAGATTTGTGCAGATTTCTAATAGAAACACATCTACAGAAACCTCAGTGTCGTAGCTCCCGTTCCTTTACCTTTCAAAAATAAAAAAAAACTATACATCCAACTATATCTCTAAGAATATTCAGGGCCTTGAAGCACACCTGGTACAACTAACCTAGGCCTTGATTGGTGGCATCAGGTGCTTTGATGGGTAGGAAAGTAGATTTTAGTGACGAATTTGGACATAACCCCAGTAACATTTGTTCATTTTATCTGCTCTTGAGCAATCAATTCAATTTGCTGCAGGAGTTTAACAATTTCATATTACAATTGCATGTTTGTATCAATGTGAAGTCACACTTGCAGTAGCATCTACCGTCCACTAGAGGGCAACACAGCCTAAAATATTTGCTTAAAGTTTCCCTTCATTATTCTATCTCCTTTTATAATATTGTGTGGTTGCATGCATTACAGAACTTATTTATTTAGTTTATTTTTAGTGTAGTCATGACTGGAGATTTTAAGGGTTAGGAGGAAAAGTTTTGGTCAACTTTCACAGTGAGATGGAGCAATAAAAAGGAGCTGTTCTGTGTCTAGTGTTCGGCAGATTTTCAGTGTCACAAACAAGTCACATTGTCTTCCTATTGCTGAGAGAAATGCTGAACTACTGTCATCTCTCTATCAAAAACATAGGCTCCAGAGCAACTACAAGAAACACACTCATTCTGTAGATACATTTCTACAAAATGAAATGCCGAATATATATATATATTTTTTTTTTTTAAAGCAGATTTTGTGCAGTTTTCATTCATGCATTTCCTCAATCTCCCGCACAGTCTGTAGTACACAGCAAGGAACATTTTATCACTTCCACTCTGCATACTTTGCTAACAGAGAATAATTACATGTTTAAGTAAGAAATTAGTAATTAAATCTATGCTAATAATTTATAACAAAAAGACAAGTTTTGGAATGAAAATAACACAATTTGAATAGAAACACTGATGTATTAACAGCATTTTAATAACGACAATTGTAAAGAATAGGAATCTGTTTATTTGTGTAGCAAGATCTAAAACTAGGCAAAGTGCAGCAGAAAAATTCTAACATTATATAATCCTCTCAAAACAGACAGTAAAAAAATTTTACATTAAAAATTACTTGACAAAAAAAAAGCAAAGGGGCAATTAAAACACATCTTTGCAGCAGGAGACATAAAATAAAAATAAAATCAAAATTATGACAGACTGAAATAGTTAAACTGAAGTTATTAATGAATCCTACAGAACACGAGACACAAAGTGGAAAATGTATTTAATGAGAAAATACTCTGCTTGTGCTCCTTGGTGTTGTAGTTAAACATGTACATAAAGGTTAGAGTGAAAGATTGGTCGACAATATCTAACAAAGAAGGTAGGCTGGTTAATAGTGTCTTGGTTTTATCTCACGTTACTTTTAGAACAGGTAGTTACAAGTAATGCAATGTAAAAAGTTTGTTCATAAAAATTGCCAAAAGAAAAAAAAAATACATGTTTTCCTAAAAAGTGAAAGTAAGTGCTTTTTCACTTTTAAGTGTAAGTAAGTATATGCTTGCTTACAGTGTATACTTACTTACAATGGCGAGGGCAGAGACTCTAGTTTGTTGTGTGTAAGTGTATACTTACTTTTAAGTGTAAGTAAGTGTACTAACACCTTTGATTCCACTGTCTTTTTTAACAGACAGTGGAGAGGTCTGCTAAAAAATAATCAAAAATTCAACTAAAGAAAAATCTGAAAAAATATTTGAGTTAAAATTAAATCTTTATGACATATTGGGAAGACGGTTCATTTTTGTAGGGATGTACATCAGAAGATTGAGGTATGTTAACCAGAAAGCTTCTGTTAGCAAGTTAGCAAAGCTTAAGTGGAATACAGTACATGGGCAGAGGAAAACCCCAAGGTCAATTATTTTTACCGACCAAAACATGTGGCACTCAATGAAATTTAGTGCACTGGTACATTTTGACAAATAGTGCCAAAAAACATGCCTTAGGGAAACTAGCTAATCTACCAAAAATGTAAATTAAAACCGAGTGATATTAAGGGATTTGTGTTGTGGTTATAAAGTTCCCTAAATTCACGAAGCATATGCTGGCATGCAAAAAATTAGGAAAGAATTGTTTCAATTCTCGATATGTTTTCACATGATCCAGACACAAAAATAAAAGAAGATTATATCCAAACATGAAACAGGCCATAATACTGTTAGGTCTTTCACTAAATTATCTTCATAACACCACACTTATAGGCTTTGGGCTATGCTATTCTGTAGTGTGCACTCAAGGTTAAAACTGCAATTTCTTTTGTGTGCTGGAAACAACAGGAAAAAAGGCATAAAATTTCAATAAATTACCGCCCTTCCATTAAACATTTACACCCATTTGGAAAGGAAACACCAGCTTCCTGATTTATGCTCTCTTTGACTTCAATAGGCAGGGAGTCAAAGAGATGGTCCTCTACGAGCAGACAGCTCCTGTTGAGGAGGCTGCAGTGACCTAGCTGAACTGGTAGACGATCCAGGCAGTTTCCCTTCAATTCCAGGTGCGTGAGCTGCGAGAGGTGGCCAATTTTCTCTGGGATGGAGGTGATGCAGTTGTGGCCGAGACATAATGTCCTTAACTTGATACACTTGAACAACTGCTTGGGGACTACCTCGACTTTGTTGCCTGTAATGGCAAAATGTTGGAGGTTTTGCAGGAAGCCAACCTCCGGTGGGATTACCGCTACTGAATTATGACTAAGGTCGAGGTACCTTAACTTGAGGAGAGTGAACAACTGTGAGGGCAGAGACTCTAGTTTGTTGTGTGACAGATAGAGAGACTCCAGGTTTTTCACATGACTAATTGACAGTGGAATACTGATGATTTTGTTGTACCATAGTTTGAGACAAGTTAGTCTTTTGAGGTGCTGGAAGCTGATGACCTCTTCAATAGTGCGAATGTTGTTTGATTTTAGATCAAGTTCCTGAAGGTTGTTCAGACTGAAGATGGCATGGGGTATGCGCTCCAGCTCACAGTTATGCAACTCGAGCTCTGCAAGATTAATAATTTTCTTTAAAGTATTCAGCACTAAGAGCTTAGTGCCATCATTGTGAATGACTAATCTAACCAGGTGTGGAGAAAGGTCCGTGATGTTTGTTGGGATCTTTGTCAGATTGCTTTTAAGATGCAAAATCTTCAGGTGCCGGAGATCTCGCAAAGACTCGAGTCCGATCAGTTTGTTGTTTTCAGAGTTGAGGTTGCCAACTAAATACAGCTCCCGCAAACTCTTCAACAAGTACACCCAGCTAGGAATCTCAGCAACATCTGTGAACTTGACATGAAGGCACCGGAGGTGATCACAGAGGAAAATAAAAGCCGTCTGCTCAACTTTGGCCGGACAGTGGTAAAAATGCAACTCCTGAAGGTTGATCATTTGTGAGATCTTAGCTGTTATCTTGGCCTCTGGAATTAATTCTAATTTCAAGATTTCTAAGTCCGTAAGATCAAACACAGCATCGGGGACACCAGACAGCATGAAAAGATGAAGTTCCAATTTATCTTGAGGATTGCGGGTCAAATGCTGCCGTAACTTCTCAAAGGTCCACTCATGGTTAAGGCTAATCTCTCTAAGTTTGTTCTCACTCACCTCAGACAGAAAAACACCAAAGCGTTTCGAGTACAACAGGTCATACTGATCAACCATGTGGAGGAGGAATGCAAAGTCGTTCTTAACATCAGGGATGTCACTGAAACTGCTCTCCTCTCTGACCTTCTCAAAGGAATACTCTTTCAGAGGTCGGCGAAAGAGCCAAAACAGTGTGTAAATGCAGATAATGCCATAAACACATATGAGTGCAATGTAGCAGACAAGGAGTTTCTTTAACATAAAAGCCATGTTATGGGTGCAGTGAAACTTGGAATATCCCGTCAAATGTTTTATTTCCGGTTCGCACACATGGTCAAAGTCAATAGATGCCACAAATGTCATTGTGTAGCACAGGATCAGAATAAATTTCACAGTTTTGATGACCGTCTGAATGGCATAGAGTCTGTATATCAAATCACTGTCTTCGACGTGTGCACGGAATTTCCGGACCTTCTCAAACAGGGCCTTGGCCTGCTCACCGTCTTTCTTGTCCAGAATGGTCATGGAAGGAACCTCACTCACAAGCTTTTCGGCAGAAAAGGCAACTCCTGATTTGTTTCCTGCTGGGGCTGACTGGTTTGGACTGCCCTCCTCGCTGCTGGTTGACAGATGTTTCAGGAGGGTGGAAGCACCAGCCAGCCTCTGCTTATTCTCCTCCGAGTCCTCGCACGCAGTCTCGGATAGGGCTTTGGTAGTCCAAGGTGACTCAAAGCATTTTCCAAGTATGGAAACAAAATGTTCAACTTTTGAACTTGTCTTTGGGTATTTGAACCAGAAGTTGCTGCTGACCATCAATACAATAGTATGAATTAAAGCAAGGTAAGGGAAATATTTAGAATACCAAGGAAGGGCAACGTGGTAGCACATCTGATTGACAAAAACATACTGCTGAAAATCCAGTTTGGTTCGGACCCCTTTAGGCGCTGGCTGCATGAACGCAGACGACTGTGGGAAGGGATTTGAAGGTACAATGCCTTTTGGAGGCCGTTTTGACATTAAAGGTGCGGCTTGCTCCCCTATTGCATTCTCCTTGTTCCAGAAACCATCACTTGGCTCAGGTGTGTGGGTTTCCAAGAAGCCCCCTGACCCATCTTGCGCTTGCTCCATGATGGGAAGACAAACAACCTGGTCCTTCGTCAGCTGCATGGTTCCAGAAAATATGGCCAACATCAGCATGACGATACCAAGGTAATCCATAAAGACATCCCACCATGGTTTCAGAATCCGATAGGTTGGCTGGATGTCATTAAGAGAAGCTACTTCTGTGAGGGTGAACATTCCTGCAGAAAGAAGCAGTGCAAGTTAACTTGGCTCGAAGGAAATGGTAAGAAAACATGCATCAGGATTATTCAAACTGGATACTTTCCACTTGCCAGCTGAATTGCACATAACACCAGCCTAATTAGGAACCTAAAAAAAGGACTGAATATCACAGCTGCCTTGTATTTTTTATATAGGCTTTGACACAAGTACCATATGAGCTGCTTGCAGCGTTTTTTTCCCTAATCACAGGTTGTGGCAGCCTCTCCCATGTTTACCACTAAGAACTTGCTCTTGGAACAGCGACTGAGTAAAAACAACTTTGTTTATGGAATAGGGGATTCAGTCAAGATCAGCCTTAGATTTAATCACCAAGATAATTATGGCCTGTATGAATGAGAATATTAAAATAGGCACCTTTTATAGGACTAAACACACACTGCACTGCACTGGCTGATATCTAATGATACTTTTGGAGTGAGGATTGACTATGTTGTGGTAAACTAGTTTTACTACACATTTTTAGAGATCCTGTGAGAAATTTTTTTCTTTAACTCTCAGAAGGCCTGAAGAGGACAGAATTTAAAGAGGATGTCTCATTTGGAGATGAGCAGCACATGGCATATGGGTGTTAGTATGAGTCACAAACTCAATATTTTACTGCTATATCTGAATCTCCATCTGTGCATTTCATTCAATTCTGGTCAAATGTTTACATAATGTTACCAGTATGAATATCACCTCACTTTTGGGGTCCCTATTTCAGAGTGCATTGATGATACAGTATACAGCTCAAATATGTACATACACCTCTGCTGTATGTTGTCGGCTTTCGCCGATTCCAGACAAGCCGTACTGTTTTGTTGTCACGAGAAAGTTCCCAGCATTATTCTGGCTGGACACTGGATTTTTATTACTACAGTTGACAGAGTTGATTTCCTGGTACCGGTGACATCATTTCAAAAGGTCAATGTTAATCTGCTTTATGAATTCCAAAACTACTTTTTATGTTTTGATGTGTATTTTGACTCATAGTCCTGTTGAAACATCCAAACCTCTCAGCATGATGCCTTGCTACCACTGCCATCTAGGCCAGCAATACCTCAGACGTATTGAAAATGTGTTTAAATTGCTTAAAGGGGAGTTATGCAAATTAAATAAGCTTGAACATTTTAGTTATATTAAATTCTACATTAAAAAAATATCTTAAGCAACTTAAAATTAAAAGTTTGGAGTTTTGCAATATTTATTCCGTGCAAGAATGTTGGCGATCTTTGTTCTGTTATTGCTTGGGCTGGCTCTGCCATTAATACCACATGTAGATCTGTTAATTTCCAAAAATTAGAATATGTATTCCAATGAGACCATTCTATCAGAATAAAAATACCTTTTAAAAATGAAAACCTTTAAAGAAGGTATTAAACATACTTTTCCCGACATTTCTGTATTAAAAATAGTTTTTTTTTTTATTGGTCTGATGTAATACTGTAATTTTAAATGTTTAACTAAGTGAAAAATTATCATTAACAGAAATAAAGGTTTTCTGTGTTTAATTAATCTATATAATGTGTTTCACTTTATGATAAACTTCCTGAAATAAATGGAATTTTCGATAATATTCTAATTTATTAAGTGGGTCGGTAAATCCTCAACCCAACAAACCCAACAGTGGAGGCCAAGTGAGGATGCTGCTTGCAGACTGAAGTGTTTCACTGTGGTTAAAATGCAGAAGAAGAAGAAGAAGAAGAAAACACTGATTAGAATTTAGGAAGCCATAAAATCTGGTTGGTTGTTTATCCTGCAACACATCAAGGTCAGTATTTGTCACAGCGGCAGCAGAGCAGGCTGAGACCGGCTCCATCAGGAAGGCGCATCCATGGACGCAGAAAAGGAGGAGGAGCTCTCGTTATAATCAATGCATCTGATTTCTAAATGTAACTGTTTACCGTGTGTAATAAACAGCCCCGTCTCTCTCTCTACCGCTGCAGAACCATAAACAGACATCAATAAACGGAGATCAGGACCTCCAGTCCAGGCAGGTACTCACCTTCAGGCGGGCTGATTCCGCTATTTGGACTCCAGCTGATCCGAACAACGCCCCATTTTACATGTCATTCCTCGCCGAGCCCATGAACTCGTCCTTTCTTCGCATTTTTGCAGCAGCAGGACCCCGGTGTGCGGTGCTGCATTAAGCGGATTAGCAGACTACCCCCGCTCCGCCGCAGATGGTCGGGTCCTCTGCCGTACACAGCACCGGCTGCTGGAGGTGGACCCGGCTGGACGCGTCCTTTCCGAACTCACCGATGACCCGAAGCACGATCTGTCAGGGCCGCAAATCTCACATGGTGGCGCAAAAAAAATGCAGTTAATCCGCAACCCTACAGCACGCAGTGCTGTGGAAACACCTCTCCGATTGATAGTAAAGATAGAGATGGCCTACTGACGCTAGGGACCGTCTGCAAATTGTCAACGCTGGAATTAAAGTAAAATCCCCAGATCATTAACTCATCACATAAAAGCTCCACTGCGTTCCTTTGGAGACATGCTGTGGCAATAAGATGGTAAAAAATGTCACTTCGTAAACTACGCAGAGGAAAAATTATATGCTCTTGTCATTCTTCATGTGCACAAATCTATGTCATTCTTCATTTTTTTCAAACGAACTAAATTTTTCTTCCATGCCTTTCACACACAAAATTCGCTAAGATCTGAAAAACGAACAAATATACTAGAACACGTGAGCAAATAGGTCCATGAACAGAAAACTGTACAGATCTTAATAAAACGGTGAATGAATGAACTAATTTTAGCAATTCAATTCACAAAGAAACATTCGTATAGTATATTTCACACAGAGGCATATATTTTCTGTTACTTTCAATGGTGATGGTTAAAAGTGTTAAATTCAAGGCCCAGGGGCCAAATTCAAGGCCTAGAGGGCCACAAAAAAAAACTTTCAAAAAACATTTTTTATCTGTATAGTGCCAAATTGCATCAATGCGAAAAGATGTTCAATATCATCTATTTCATGAATGCAGAAACAGCTATTTAAGATCTTAAATAGCTGTTTCTGCATTCAGTTGTGGCAGATGGGTTGTGGCAGAACCCTCAAATGATGGGTTCTGCCACAACCCATCATTTGAGGATATTCAGAAACTTAATATGACCCAAAATGAAAACGAGTTTGACATCACAAAAAAAAACCAATAAGTGACCAATAAAAAAAATGTTTTGTATTTTTTACACAGACAAGCTATAGTGTTATCGCGACGGAAAACCTCACAATTACAGCGTAAGCATATTTGAATGTTTAGTGGAAGGAAAATGTTTGCACAAATACTTTCAAGGATAACTGCAATATTTATATTTCTTAAAACATAAAAAGAAATTACATTTGAGGTTTACATTAGCTGTAAGCCATGACCATCAAAATGAACAGAATTAAAGCTTGAAAACGTCACTTTAATGAAACTGGAAAAGAGGGTTTTTGCTTTTTGAACTGAACTGATATAATTTTGCTCTTTTGTGATATTTCAATTTGCAGAGGTGTGTATTTTTCTTTTAGTTTTGAAGTAGAAACTAATGCATATTTATAAAACAAGGAAGACAAAAAAAGACATCAGTGTAATTTGCCAAGTTTAATGCACTTTAAATGACAAATTTCTACATTGCATAAAGGTGAAGCCAAGGTCCTGACGAGTTTATGCCATTTTCTTTGCTTTACTACAGTGTGAAATAAGTCACATGAAAAATGTGTAAAAGACCAACCCCATTTCCAGAAATGTAACAATGACCTAAAATGGGATTAGCTTAATATCAAGCTGTTTGAGTCTTGTCTTAACAGAGACAACAGCAAAGGAATTCATTTTAACCTGCTGTATTAATCATCTCCTTTTTTCTATTCACAATAGAAAACATAAATACATTTAGAAATGGATGCCAGCAAATCAGTCCAAAAAGACCTAGTGAGAAAACTGCGAGGATGAAGGGAAAATCTAAATATCTATAAAATGTAGAGTTAAGACTGTTGTGGAAAGTTATGCATTCAACAGCTCACTAAGCAGGTGTGAGTTTAAGTATTTTAAATAAAACAAAGACTTCATCCAATCATTAATTAATGTTTTGTACCTATTCATGTGACCCTTTAAATCCTGGGCTTATTCAGTATTAGCAGCTGACATGATGGATTTAACAAAAGTTACATATAGGTTTTTAATAGCAAAACGTTCTGGAACTGGGGTTGGTATATTGCATACATATGAAGGTTTAAGGCTACCAGAGCTCTTGTACATCTTCAATCAAAATTTCGAATATTTCCAAAGTATTTTTTTTTCATCAATGGATAGACTGACTCATGGATGGATGGCTTGATGGACAGAGAGAAAGTTGGATGTTTTTAAGGGTTAGTGGGTGGACAGAGAGATGAGCGTATGGACAGCAAGATGGATGATATGTAGAAATGATTATACGGACAGACAGATGGGTTTATGGGTGGATTGATAGAGTAGTAGACTGATAAATGGACAACCCAATAGATGGACGAACTGAAGGTCAATAGAGGGCAGATGGACCTGCCTGATGGGTAGATGAATGAATGGCCCGACATGTAGGTTGACGAATATGCAGTTCAAAGATGGATAGAATAATGAGTCTATGAATGATATGTTAACTGATGGGTTTATGCATGGATAAAGGAATGAATGGATGACTGAAGGGTTGAAAAACTAATGAAGGAACTGATGGGTGCATGAATGCTTTTATGAATGAATAGACAAACTGATAAGTTGATGGATGTGCATCTTTTACTTAAAATTTAACAATAAAATGGTTTGGATATTTATCATGTAGTACATGGCACAAAGAAAATGTCTTCAAATATTTGTTTTCATCAGTTTTCTTTTTCCATACTTATCCAACGCTGAAAAATACTTCAATTGAACACAATCATTTTCCAAACGTTACAAAACATTTGAAGGATCGTGGGCTTCTAGCTTCCATTTACTCCATTTGCAGTAAATTATTTAGTAATTTTAGATTTACATTTCCTTATCAAAATTGTATGTGGACATGACAATAGCAGAGCAACAGAATAAAATATGCTTAATTCAGTTAATGACACAAATCAGAAGATAAATATCGCAATAACACATGTATAAGACATAGAGGGTTTGCTTGACCTGCAAACCACAAGCCCTTTTAGTGACTAATCAATGTTCAATGTACAGTAACATTATTCATACATTTCCCACTGCAACAAAAGAAGTACGTTTATTTTTCCCTTATTTCCATTTCAGGTGGCTGAAAAATCCCTGTAGCTGCCACACTAATACGGCGATATATGTTTCTTACAAGTAGTATAATAGTTAGTGTTTAGAATGGTTTCATATAAAACAAATGCTCTGAATTGAGAGAGCAAACAACAGGCACTGGGGCTATAGTAAGGCACCTCACTCAGCCTTTATTTGGTCCCTTACATCTGAAGGCAGAGTTTCAAACAGTGTCTCTTCCACTATAAGGCCACTACGCTTCAAAGCACAACAGCAACCCAGCTCTTGTGGCAGGAACTCAAAGTGGTTGCCTTTGAGCTCCAAGTGGGTCAGCAGAGTGAGGTAAGAAATCTTTGGTGAGAGGATGGACAGTGAGTTCTTGCCCAGCTTTACTGTTTTGAGCTTTTTGCAAAAGAACAGTTCATCTGGAAGGTTTTCAAGTTTGTTACATGTGACAGAGAAGTACTGCAGACTCTGAAGTACTCCGATTTCGGGAGGGATGAATCGGATGTCATTATGGGATAGATCAAGGTAGCGCAGCTTGTTGCACAAGAATAGATGTGAGGGTAAGATTTCAATCTTGTTGTGGCTGAAGTAAAGGCGCTCCAGGCTGCTGAGCTTTTTGATATGCTCTGGGATGTACATGATGCCGTTGTGCCACAGCTTGAGACAAATGAGCTTTCGGAGATGCTGGAAGCTGACAATCTCCTCAATGGAGCGAAGGTTGTTTTCTTTCAGGTCAAGTTCCTGTAGGCTTGTCAGGCTGAAGATTGCATGTGGAATGCGTTCAAGATCACAACGCACAAGCTCCAACTCAATCAGGCTTGTCATCTTTTTCAGATTGTTGAGCATTACAAGCTTTGTTCCATCATTGTGCAAGTACAGCCTCTGCAGATGGCTTGACACGTCCACAATTGACTGTGGAATTTTTGTCAAATTGCTCTTAAGGTATAGAGTTTTCAGACACTTAAGCTCACGAAGAGACTCAAGAACGACATTCTTTGAAACATCAGGACCGAGTGATCCGGACAGGTAGAGCTCCTCTAAGTTACGCAGAACATACATCCAATTCGGAAGTTCCTTATTGTCATCAAACTTGACACGAAGCACTTTCAGGTTCTCTTTGAGGAAAGAAGTAGCACTTGTGTGCAGCTTCAAAGAGCACTGGTAGAGAGAAAGCTCCTGGAGGTCTTCCAGCTGAGAGACTGATGCAGGGATGGTGACATTGTTGATGATCTCAAGCTTGAGCGACTGCAGCTCCGTCAACTCAAAGACGGTATCGGGTAAACCAGGGAGCATGAAGAGCTGAAGTTCAAGTCTGTTGTTTTGGTTTGTCTGGAGTCTCTGACGCAATTTATCTGGGGTCCACTCATGGTTCAGATTGAGCTGTTTCAGTTTGTTCTCACTGACTTCTGAGAGGAAAACAGCAAACCTCTTGGAATACAGCGGGTCATACTGATCAATCATGTGCAACATGAAAGCAAAGTCGTTTTTAACATCTGGGATGTCACTGATGCCGGTTTCGTGACGCACATACTCAAAGGAATACTCTTTAAGTGAGCGGTAAAACAGCCAATAGGAAGTATAGAGGCTTGTTAATCCATAAATAGCTACCAAAAACAGGTAACAATAAGACAGCTTGGAAAACAGATGAGCCATGGTGTGATTACATTCAAACACTGTATATCCTGTAACGTCTTGAATTTCCTTGACTTCACAACAAACTTTGTTATGCACTTTGTTCACTAGAAAGCTGTTGTAGGCAATGATCACAAGGAATTTCAGGACCTTAAACACAGTCTGACGAACATACATAAGGTAAAGAATATCTCCCTCTTCCACGTGTAGTCGAAACTTCTTTACCTTTTCAAAAAGAGCCTTGGCTTGCTCACCCTCTTTTTTATCAAGGACACTTGCTGACGGCTTGTCCACCACAATCTTTTCTGGAATAGATCTCAGGGACTGCGTCTTTACCAGACTGCTTTCTTCAGGAGACAATGGAGTAGTAGACCTAGATGTTCCGCTCTTTTTCGGGTCTTTTTCCTCTGGATTCTCTCCAGACACCTCAGACAATGCCCGTGTGGTCCATGGGGAGTCAAAGCACTTGCTGAGCATTGAGATGAAATGCTCTATTTTTGAACTTGAGCCTGGGAATTTAAACCAGAAATTGCTACACACCATGAAAACCAGTGTGTGCATGAGAACCAAATAGGGAAAGTACTTGGCATACCAATGTAGAGCCTTCTCATAACACATCTGATTGATAAAACTGTACTGCTGAAGATCCAGATTATTTTTCACCCCTCTCATTTCTCTTGGCCCATTTGAGAAATTGGACTGCAATTGTAGAAAGAAGCTCCTGTTCACTTCACAAATGTTCTCTGTGCCAGATGATATTTTGTGAGGAAGGCATATGATTTTGTCTTGCATTACCTGCAACAAGATGTAAGAAAACGGGGTACATGTAAGCACTTAAAAACATAAATAAAATATATAAATAAAAATAAAATGTTTGTTATTACAATAACAGTTCTGCTACCAACAGCTAAAACATAAAAGTACTGTGTTAAGAGTTGAAGTAAAGTGTATGTAAACTTGAATAATTCTCCTTGTGGAAACTGAGATAATTCACATCATTTTTGAATCATTTTAGGCATATTTGAACAATATTGCCATTCTGAGTCACACTCCTCACCAGTTGGTAGTGGTAATGCACACATATTAGCTGTTTGCCAATCGCCAGTAAACTCAAGAAGAAGAAGACGATGATAAATTCACATCCAGGTCTTTTATATGTGAAACCAAGCTGAAACAGTGTGCTTCACAGAGTGGGCAGTCATGAGGATGCCCAGTGTAACAGACACTCTCTGCGCCGCACTAACAGATGTGCAATGGCTGACTGGTGGAGAGGAAATGGTGCTAGGTGCTCCACTAGCTTGTTAAGCTTGTAACTATCCAGTCCCCTTCTTCATCCCACTGGCAGAACTAGTGGGTATGCTCAACTGCGAAAACTCAAATGTCTCTGGACAGTGAGCACAGATCTCAAAAGTGTTGCTCACTCACTGGCCAGGGAATCTAATCAGTTTGTATGGCTTTCTGAATTGATATTAAATTGCAAAAAGATCTATTGCAATGCACTGAGGAATAGATATATTTACCCACCTCTATTACAAAGTGACTTATGGAAGAAACAGTCCATGTTTTGCACTCGCTATAACAAAGCCCAGTTTAGCAGAACATGTTTGGGCAGATCTGAATAGATCAAATACTAAGGACATAATATGTCAACTTAAAAATTAAAGGAAGCAAAAATTATCTAAATAAATCCTCTTTAAATATTTATTTATACTTACTATATATCAAATAGAATTTATTTTTAATCCTAGATGATCTAAAAACAAGAAAGGTTTAGTCTAATTTATTGTCAGGAAGGGACAAAATAAGACTTTTATTTGTCTCTTGTTTTCTTTGGCATTTTATAATGTACATAGAATTCAATATGTCATGTTTCCAGAAGTCCTGTTAGTGGGCCATGTGTTAAAAGTGAATAGCACTGGTTAATACTAAACATATGTTCCTATGTTGTCGCTTGTTTCCATCTATAGTCTTTGTTGTAGCTTTTATTCATTTTTGCAACATTTCGTTACGTTTTAATGCACTTTAGTTTAGTATGTTATTGCATGGTTAAGTATGCATGTGTGCAACAGGCTACCACATAACTCCCGCTGGTTTAATACAGTTAAACCTAACTTAACTTTTAGAATTAAATGAGTGTAACGTGACAAAATGTGGAAAAGATCAAAGTGTATAAGTACTTTTGCAAAGCACTGAACATACATTGACGCCTAGTTACCCGTGTCGCGTAGTTCATCACTTTAACATGGTTTTTCTAGCGCTGTACTGAATGGTAGCTAGCATCAGTAAACAGAACAAAAGTCTGTGGTGTTTACTTCAGATTCAAGTAATAAAAAACAGATGTTGGACTGCAATGCTAATAGCAGGAAATAGGCACTTTAAATTACTGGTAGAAGCTTTTAAAGGGGAGGCGGGCCTTTGGGGCACTCTGCTTCGCTTTCTAAAATGCAGATAGTTAGGGATGTCTGTGTAGCATAATAGAAAAAGTAATGCAGTAGATAAAAAACAAAAGCAAAACATGAAATACTGCCATGAAATGTCAAGTCAGACAAAATCTGACAAGCTCTCATTAAATGCAACATTTTTTTTAAATCTTTGTTTCCACTTCAAAGTCTGAATGAGTTAGTTGACTGACAAGAATAGTAATAACAAGTAATTAGGCAAAACTGCATGTTGATACAGCTCCGACCCACAAAGTAAACTTGGCCTTACAAATAATTGTCCACTCAATTTGGAAAACTTCCGAATGAATCCAAGCAGTTGGGGCAGGAGAGGGAAGACAATGGCTGCTCACCATCAGACAAATATCCTGTTAGGAGATTTACATCAAATATTTTGGTACTATTTCCAGGATTTCCACCATGGTGACTAATAGCAGCCAAGAAGTGTCCTTCATCCCAAACAGAGTGAGAAGTCAAGGGCCAGGCCACGGGGGTTTGGAATCTTCTGTTTATTAAAAGAGGCAGGGCGGGGAAATGTTTCCACAGCTAAACCCCTGATGGGCTCATTGCTTCCCTTGCTGTAAACAGGCCAGACTGGAGCAGAATACAAGCAGCGTTTTTGAGCTGGTGCCAATGGAGAGGGCAGAGAAGTTATGTTCCAATAGCCGATAGTTTTACCTGGGAATTCATTTATTGTAGCTGGAATGGAAGAAAAAAAAAAAACAGAAACTGTTCTACCCTTACATAGTGGCAACGTGAATACGTGTTAACTGACCTGAAGAGTACATCCAAACACACCAATCATCAGCATGATGACAGACAGGTACTCTGTGAACACGTCCCACCACGGCTTCAGGACTCTGAACGCTGGCTGCTGTTCAGAGAACTGCCGGAACTCCATCACAGGAATCATGATGCCTGCTGAAAGAAAACAACAAAGGAAAAGTCGATCTTTTTACATTTTAAAAGAAGTTGTTGATTGAGACTGGCATTATTTAATTGCTACATTAACTTGCAACATTCTTCAGGGTTCATTCAGGAAAAAATAAACTTTTTGAAGAGATGAAATCTTCATTTGAAGGTGGAATTATTAAAGTTCAATGTTTTAGCCCAAATCCCAATATATTCTTATTTGCTAAATTAGACTATATTAAATAGTCTAAATGTACATAGAATTCAATATGTCATGTTTCACAGAAGTCCTATTAGTGGGCTACGTGTTAAAAGTGAATAGCACTGGTTAATACTAAACATATGTTCATATGTTGTCGCTTGTTTCCCTCTATTGTCTTTGTTGTAGCTTTTATTCATTTTATTAGACTAAAATTAGACTATATTAAAATTAGACTATATTAAATAGTCTAATTTAGCAAAATTAGACTATTAAATATAATAGTCTAATTATATTTAGACTATTATGAGGCTGGTTTGTTAGATTACAAGTACTTTTTGAAAATAAAAACTTTTACTTAGGTATTGACCAGAATTTTCTGTGTCAGAAATGTGTTGTTTTTTATTCGTCTGATGTAACATTTATAACTGTCACAGTAAATCAATTAATTGCATAATAAATTAAAACAAGCTCGATAATTTCCATTTGAATGATTTATCATTTTTCTCTTTTTTCTCCTTCTACCAAAAACTGGATGACAAACAGTCCTTCAGTCTGGCGCTTTGGTCTCAAATAGCCCTTATTTTGAAGGACATGTTTTTTCTGTTGTTTTACAGAGACTCACAATTCGTTTTATTTGTTGTTTCTGTTATATTGTTTATTTATTTTTGATATTTACATTGTCTTCCAGTCCCAGTGTTAAATGCACATTAGAATTTGAGAATGTGTTCATCACTATGCAATCACCAATATATTACTTCAAAATGGTCTCAAAACAACATTATCGTTTACCTCAGTTACTTCTGGGACAATTTATCATCCAGCAAAATTTGTTATCTTGACACACCTAGGAACATTAGTCACATTAATCTTTATACACTTAGTTAAATACGGAAGAGCCTTAGGGTTACTGAAAAACAAAATTAATTCTGAGGGTTCTTTTGTCCTCTGAAATCAATATTGGTGGCCCCCCCCCTTTGAGAACTTTCAGGAGGTCTCCCTCACTGTTGTAGCTTACATGCCTGTCCTCTGAAAACAACAGCAATGTATCAAATTGTGGGCCTCACTACTTATGTTAGCAGAAACGCAATACGACAAAAGAAAAATGGGAATTACGGTTGACCTTAAAATAGGATCTAGTCATGCTCATCAGGACGTGAAATGTTACAAGCAGTGCAATAAAGAAATAAAGGAAATCCGAGACGTTTGCTAACTCCCATAATAGTGGCGACCCACCAAAAATCCCTTTAAGAGGAAGGCATGTAACATTTGGCGAGATCACAAAAGAATGTTCATGTTTACAAATCCACTATTCCATCAAGGTCCCAAATGTAATCCAAGAGAAATGCTGTGGAAAGGCTTTGAGAAATCCTAATGATTCTGCACCTCCCAGGGTTCAGCTTGTGGTTTTACTAGATTTCACATGAGATTCTTCAAGAAATAGTTCATATTAACTGTAGAAATGTATCTAGAAATACAGATTATGCTTTTCATTGTATTAAAACAGTAATAGTGGGTTTTTATAGAACAAGATACCAAAGTAGCACTATGCCACAACTCGAGACACACAGACCTAATATCTGACTTGCAAAGATTCAAACCTATTTTATGTATTTATTTATTTTGTAATTTCACAGTTACTGGTGTTGGAATGAAGAATTAGCTTTCACTCTATCTCAAGGACAAAAAAGGAACAAATGCTTCCCATCATTAGAAAAAGCTTTATTGGCCAAGATTATGTGGGCAAACAAAGTATTTGACTTCAGTTTCAAGCGATCACAGCATATAAACTTTCGAGAAAATACAGTAGATCAGCACGCACTTGTGCATATACACCCATTTTTTTTAATGGAAAAGAAAAAAGGAAGAAGGTTGAGATGGTGAAATATGCTTAGTTTCACAGCAGAGTAGTTGCGTAAGGTGTTCGTCGCGTTATATCACAGAGACAGCCAGGGGGAAGAAACTAGCGTGCAAATAGTGCTTTCTGACAAAGGTAAATGTCTAAACCGTTTGTATCAAGGATGTGTGGGGTCTACAGAGATGTTTCCTGACCCTACTCCTGTACAAGTCTTGGGTAAAGGGAAGGTCAGCCTTGTTAACCTCCTTTGCAGACCTGATTGTTTGTTGCAGTCTGGTCTTGTTCCGTTCTGTGGCTGAGCCAAACAACATGTTGATGGATGTGTACTGGACGAACTAAAAATGGCCACGTAGATGATAACCAGCAGCTCTTGTGAAAGGCTGCACATCTGGAGTTGCCGCAGGAAGTACAGTGTTCTGAACATTGTCGATGTGTGAGAACCATCTGAGGTCCCAAGACAGGGTGGTTCCACGAAAACGGAAGTGATCAGTAGACAGTGTTGGTGTCTACTGATTGGTCTGTCAATGACAACTGATCAGACCAATGACAGTGGTGTCACCTACAAATATCAGGAGTTTAATAGCTGAAAACTCTGAGGTGCAGTCATTTGTGTACAGGGGAGAAAAAATGTTGGAAAAGAATATCCTCTGGTGGAGGATGTCAGGGTTGGTGGTTTGAAGATCTAACTGAAGTCCGCAAACAGGATTCTGGGTGGTTGAGGTGATGCAGGAGGAAGTGAAGTCCCATTTTGATTAAATCATCTGGCGACCTATTTGCCCCATACATGAAAAGCAAGGAGTCCAGCACAAAGCTGCGGTGTCCTTTGGGTGCTTGAATACCAATCTCTCAAAGCATATCATGATCACAAAGACCAGGATGACAGGTTGGTATTCATTTATTCCTGTTATGAGGCGTTTGTTGAGAACAGGGATGATTTGTGGCATATTTGAAGCAGTAAAGAGCCACACCCAGTTCCAGACACAGGTGGAGATCTAAGTGAAGATGAGGGCCATTTGGACAGCTCAGGCTTTCAGGCAGAATGGAGAAGCACTGTCAGGTCCTGGTGCTGTCGTGTACTTAGAACCTATTTAAATCATCCTCAGAGAGGAGAGGTTGTAGATATATGGATGGTGGTGCAGGTAGTCCTTTGTGTTCGAGTATGGTGTGTGTAAATGGGCTGCAGGTGTGACTGGCTGGTAAGCCAATGACTAGGAGCAGTTGGCAACATAAACAGATACAAAGGTTTTAAAAACATATGGTTTTTAAAACTATTATATTACAGATACAGGTGGATCTGCTGTGGTTCAAATATCTTCTTAATCACATGCCTGAAAGTGTGTAGGAGTGGCCCAACTTTTTGCTGGCAGTATGGAGCTCAGTATGTGCAGCTGCACTGTGCCAGACAGGTGGCTGAAGAACACTTGTACACTTCCCCCTTACTTGGACGTAAGCCACGCATCCACACAAATTACTACCTCTATCCTAGAACCCATTTCTGGGGTACATTTCTAATCTGATAATTGGCTTTTACCCACGCAAATGTAGTTGGAATGCAGAATGCAATAATGCACCATAAAACTTTGTTTTTTTATATATAGTAATAGTACAAATGCCATAAATTTCTCATATCGACTAATGACTACTAATAATATTTACAGTTTTGTTAAACCTATTGAGTTCATACACATGAACATCGCTAATGTAATCATTTCAAACTCGTTGCCATCAATAGAAAAAGTAAAAATCCTTCCGAGAGATCTAGTGAAAGATGTAATGAGTTATTATGACCGTATCTTATGAAGCCCACTTATTTGCAAAGAGTCTTTGCACCTGGAACACAATAATGGAGAAAATGGACAGAAATCAGACCTCAGCACTTTGCTTGTGTACACAAACTGTGGCCTCAGAGCTATTTATCTCTTTAGAGGCTGTTAAAATTCGACTTTGTTGAGAGTGTGAGCAAGACGTGCACATCTGATGCGCTGAGTCTCTGGTCACCTTCAGGGAAACCACTGCAGCTGTACGTATCCTGTTTCCTCCTGCCAGTGGATTAGATCTCAGAAGCAGATTTTTTTTTTTTAATCTGCAAAGGCCTGAAAAATACACAACGTGTGTGTGCATGTCTGAGAGTTTAAAAGTTATAGAAATAATCATAATTTGACAGGTACAGCTATTATTATTTATACATTTTTGCTGTAATTGCTGAGTAGGTTTCTAAAAGCATAAGGGCTACCTCAGAGGTCTTGCTCTTCAGACATCAATTAGCATTTCCCTTAGAAAGCCAGTATTGATTCTTCCATCTCAGCATCACAATGACAGCAGGGGTTAAGAAAAGCTATTACAAAGATGTTTGTGCTCAAATGTCCACTGATGGCTTGCAGTAATGGATCATGGAAGTCTAACAGCTCCTGCTGCAGATAGCCATGAGGAGGTTTGGCTTGCCAAGGATGCTATCTCACCACAATTACATTCCAAGTTTCATCACATTATGTAGGTTCATACAAACATCCTCCCAGTATGAAGCTTGGACAATTTTCTACATAGTGATTCAAAGCAATTTGCTCAAGATACACATTGTTGTAGTATGTTCAAAGCCAGTACACATTTACTCTGGATCTTATGAATACCTTGTGATCTAACAAGTAACAAAAAATGCTTTTCTTTCTTACTTGAGGTCTCCATGTCTCCATAACACCCTATAAAATATCCACATCTCAACTAATTGGTTGGAAGAGACGCCAGTAAAAAAAACTGTTTTTTTTCTGTCCCGACCATCACAAGTGCTGACATTTAGATTTTGTTAAACTTTACAGGGTCTTTAACTCTTTTACTGGAATTTTTTTTTTTTTTTTTTTTTTTGCTTTGATCAGATTAGCATGAAATAAGGGATGAATTGTCCTGGGATCATCTTTTGGTGTAAGTATCTAGTTCTCCAGATATCATTCAAATTTTGAGCTGCTGGTTATTTTATGTCAGGGGAAATTACCTATGTGGTGTCTACCTGCCTCAAAAAGCACATATTTATCTGTACCTGATCTTAGCCACTTTCCGGATGCACTGCAAACAAGCCAACGGGCCAACCAATTAACCAACAAATATTGTTAAGCTCACAGTTTTACTCTATAAAGTCCAGAACCCTATGATGTGTGCATGCTTTGGGTCATTAGTACGCTTATTTAAAAACTTCTACTAAATTCAACACTTTTGTTGTAAGTCCAAAGGACAATGATACAGTACTGTTAGGGAATGGCTAGTGCATCACACACAACACAATCCATTGATTGGGGGAAAAGAAGACGTCGTTGCTTGTGACAAGCACAGGACATAATAGAATTAGTTTGTCGTCACACTTGCTTAATGAGGCAACATTAGAAATGCTCTCTTGAATAAGGCGACTACAAAATACACAGAACCGCCTCAACAAACAGTAATTTCTTAACATATAGATATACCCCAAAAATAAATGAAAACTCTCAAAGAAACATTTTGCAGTGTGAGATTAAGCTACTGCATAAAAAGCTGACTTTATTTTTCGGAATATCACACATCTTGATCAGGGGTTTCCACAAATCTGCGTATGAAAACCAGAATTGATCAGTTTACAAAAACTTTCAGTATGTTTGAAACTCTTATGTCTGCTGAGACATTTTGACAACATTTTAAAGGCCAGATTTTGGACACATTTCTACACTGAAAAGGTAACACTCCTTTTTTCATTGTTTAAGTTTAGATGAGCTTAAACTTTTTTTTTTGTTTAGTTTGGTGTCAATTCTTCGTGCAACTCTAACTTCTGTAGCAAACTCATCTCCTAAAATAGCAACCAGTATGCCAGAAACTGTGGTGTTGTTTTTTTGTTGTTTTTTTTTTTTTTTTTGGAATGCGAGGCCATGAGATAGAAAGACATTCATAAAAATGTATGATTAACACTCAATAAACAGGAATAAGAACAATCTTGGCTGCAGGCTGCTAGGCCTGGTCTACTGTGACTATGAGTCCCTCTGTCTCACAGTGTGATAACTGTCTAATATGATGTCATCATGCGTGACATTTTCACTCAGCAAAAATGTGTGACATGATCTCCCTGACTGCTGGTGCAGTTGGTAGCACTGATGCCCTGGAGAAAGAAGGTTTTGACTTTCTTCATGGAATTACCATGTTTTGCTCTGTATGCATGGTTCTGTCCTGCTACTCTGGCTTCCTCACACAGCTCAAAAACATGTGAAATTCATGTATAGAATGTATTTTCATATTGATCCAATTGTCTATTGCGATATATGTTGTTGATTTATTGCTCAGCCTATTTGGAATTTTCTGTTCAGTGAAGTTCATGCGTGGATATCGGTGTAAATCTTCTGAATGCATTACCTAAATCCAAAAGGTTGGATAAGGTTGAAACACTAAAGCTAAAGGGCCACAGTATATTTGTATGTGTAGCAAGCTAATCAGCTAATCTGAATTGTTTCCGTTATGTACGGGCCAGCAATGAATTTTTAGAAGACAAAATGAAATATCTGGGTTCATTTGAGTCCATGAAAACCACAGGTTCGAGGTTTGCCATTGCAAAAACCATCACCAGAGCAACGAACACAGATCAGGAGCGCTCACGGCCCGCCCAGGCCCCCACGTTCCAGCCACATTTACGGCCACAACAGTGAGGAACAGACCGTAATGGAAACATTCCAAACTGGAGCAGAACCCAACCAGTTAGTGACACTTGGAGAAGCGGCTTTAGTTCCGTACAACTGGAGAAAACTCTATTTAAAACAGAACTTTGTCTGGCATCCCAGTGGTATAGAGGAACGTTTTATCCTCAGAACACTATTTCAGAATATTTTTGAGGTTTTGAAACTGGAACTTTTTTAAGGTTTAGTATGAGTCATGGGGGTGAAATATGAAACGGAAGGGCAACATTTTCATAGACTAAACAAGTAAACTCTAGGTTTCAGATCAATCCTAATATATCCTAAGATAGTGTTTAAATGGTGTCCTTGCTGTACAGCATTTTCATTCTTTATCCTGATTTTATTAATTTTATATTCCATCTTTGCGTGAACCTACTTGCTTTGATTCCCTGTCGCTTGGCTCCTCTTGCACCAGAATTTTCCATAATGATGAAATTTTAATCCTATTTTATAACAGATTCATATAGTGGTTACATGTGAATAAAGCCCTAAAACTTTTTTATTAAGAGGGCTGAATCAGATTAATTGCAATTACAATTTAATTTGCTTCAATTTCAATGTTCGCTTTGTTTAACTTAATGTGAAGAGAACTGCTGTGACTCAACTAATTGATCACATGAATTTAAACTGAACCATTTTTATTTTTAAAAGCGCCCTGAGCTACAACTTTCTGTTATGATTTGGTGCTTTATACGTGAAAAGCTAAATGTCTTACCTGAACATTTAATGTCATTAAACATGCAGTCATATACTCCGGATTCAACTTTGTTGTTAAAATACAGAAAATGATGCATTCTAACTTCCCTGAGTCTCTGTCATTGGTCAGTTGGGAAGCTGCACCACCAATCAGGACTCTGCAGTTATTTTCATGTCAGTCTGGAGGATGTCATTGCTCTGATTCATTACTGTTACTAAGTCAGACCTACTCAGATTTCCATGTAACATCAGTATGCTTATCGAAACATGACAAATGCATGTTCAGTTTATGTCAGATTCAGAACGAGGTGTATACGTGTGTGAGAAGGGGAGCATAGCTGAAATACTGGGAACAGTAAATAGTCAGAACGTGTGTGCAGACATGTGATAAGCAGACCGTGCAGCTTGTTTCAGGTAGGCAGTAGAGGAAAAACACTGTCCTGCTGGATGAGTCAGCCATTGAATTGAGCTGACCAGGCCTTATCCGGTCCCTTCCTGACAGGAAACTTCTCTGAATCCCAGATATCCAGATATCCAAAAACAGACATGGTTAGAAACACACCCAGGCTCCCAGCGGTACAAAAGTACCGTCTCGCTAGAGAGGTGGAAAAAAACAAGCCGCAATGCAGGAGTAGTTTTTTTTTTTTTTTTTTTTTTTTTTTTTTTTTTTCCTCTTCTTTTCTAAGTGGGATACATCATTACAAAAAAAAAAAAAGGCATCAAAGAAAGTGCTGAGTAAGTTGGAAAGACGCGGTGATTCAGAGTGAAATCACTGAAAAGTTCGGTCGCTGGGAACCCGTAGTAGTCCTTAAAGCATTGAGGATAAATATAGGAGCGACCCCTGCTGCGGCTGACAGGCGGCCACTTTTCTCTGCGTTGTTCCCCCCACCCACCCCCCTACACTACATGCCTGAGGAGAAAACTAACGGTAACGCCGTTCAACTACGTACTCCACCGACAACAAACACTACAACAGCTTAGGGCGACTTTCTAAGGTGGAAAAATGATAGTCGTTTGGCGGTTGAAACGCTTACCTTTTCTCGGTGGGCGAGCTTCAGCGCCGTCTGTTCCTCACGCGGTTCGGGCTCTCTCTGTCCCCGCTGACCAATGAGCCTTCCTGGATCCCCGGTCCCGACAGAGCGCGCGGGAATGGACGCTCAGCTGCAGGGGCGTGGACTTCAAAAAAACCGAGCTCCCGTTACAGTTTATGATGCACGGACCGCTCAGATGGGCGGGGATACGATCTATAATAATAATAATAATAATAATAATAATAATAATAATAATAATAATAATAATAATAATAATAATAATAATAATAAT
>CAEGAE010059438.1:0-38800 GCA_903067095.1 Girardinus metallicus
TATATATACACACACAAAAGAAGTGTGCACAGTGGACTTGAATCAACTAATATTTTGTTAAAGCACTCTCTGATTTAATTACAGTACCTAGTCTGCTTTGGTAGGAGTCTAACAACATCTTAACTTTGTAATATTTGCCCTCTCTCTTTCTTGCAAAAGTCTACATCTGTCAATTGGATTGTGAGATTTATTGTCCGGAACCACCTTAAGGTGGATCCACAGATTAGTCAGATTTGATTCAGCTATACACAACAACTAAAACTTTAATTTTCCTGTAATAAAGTCATCCGTTAAATGACTTTATTACATATGCTTTGATTAAAAACAAATCACCTTCACCTTCAGATTTCTAGCAGCGAACTGAAAGATTTATGCCTAAACTGACTAGAATTTGGAATTGCTCCTAGATTTATCTATGTGGATGAAACATTCTGTGCCATTTCCAAAAAAAGCAATCAAATAGGATGATATTGTCGCCACCACATTTCAGTACATGAATAATGTACAAGTTAACATTGTGTTTTGAAAACATTCCTGGAAACAGTAAATGATTTATCAATATGACACGAGTGTGAAAGATTTTGAGAGTCAGTTGGTTTCTCAATCAATAGAATCTCTGTAGTTGGTATTCAAGGAAAATATCTGTGTGTGCATTACTGATGTCCTCTTTTTGCAGCCTTACCAGGGCGCTGTCATTGCCGAGCAGAGTGAGCCTGTCGGCACAGTGCTGGGAAGTCATGCTGCTGCTCTCCTGCTCATAGATAGCATCTCGCTCAATCTGGGGCAGGCTCAGGAATCGACGGATCATGCACAGGTTCTCCCACAACGTGCGGTTCTCTGGGCAGGGATCCTCCTTCCACCGCAGAAGCTCACACAGCCAGCCCTACAAAACCATACAACGACAAATATGTGCAACGGTACTTTTTGGCGTAATATAATTTTTGTTTAAATCATGTTTATTGGTGTTTCTGTTCATGCTTTTAAGCTACATTTTTCCAATTATTGTTATTTCCTGAGGTGTTTAGCCAGCCCCGACCTCAAATCCAATATGGCCGAATAACAGACAGTAAAGAACGTTGTAAATAAACTACTTTTTGTAATTTCTGATGGACTATACTTGTTAAACTAGTTCTATATATAACATTTGTTTATAAGTAAACTCATTTTGTGTCTGAGTGCATGTCTGAGTGCAGTAAAATGTAAAAAAAAAAACATATATACATTGATGTTGGATGAGAAGGCCTGCCCTGATGGTCTCTGCTCTAATTCTTCCATGGGGTCAAGATCAGGACTGTGTGCTGATTGGTTAAGTTATACCAAACGAAGAACGCTCATCCACACCTCTGTGGACTTTGCTTCTTGCACTGCTTTGGAGTCATGAGGCATCATCCCTGCATGCAAAAGTCTTCATACCTGCAGAAGGTTCTTCCATCTGTTCCACGTCAATAACTGAAACGTCATCATATTTTTGAGGATTTTATGTAACAAGCACAAAGTAGCACTATAAAGACATAATGGAAACGTATTTAGTAATGTATGTCTTAAATTCATTTCTTTGGTACATTGGTACATAATGATATCTTTAGAGACTTAATACCTAACCTTTAAGGTGATTTCATATCTGACATTTCATGGGTTTTCAGGTCTGACATTTTATGAATTTCATATCTGACATTTATTTGACATTTATCCTGTGACCTGTTTGCTTGGATTTGTGAGCATGCTCAGATGATGTCTGTACACAGATTGTGGGTCTGGAGAGAGGGGACGCTGGGACTTTATAAGTTCAGTGGTTTGAAAAAGGGGACGCTTGCTATCCTCTGACAAATCTGTAACCTGCAACTGTGTAATAAAGACAGAACCTCTCATTTCATCTTTTCTTAAATTCTTACTGTCCAGATTCCCACAACTGTATGATCCCCAGAATATACCCAAGAAGACAAAGGAGAATGCTCAATGGTTTTCAATGGTTTTTTCACAAATACAATCTGAAAAGTGTGGTGTCTATTTGTATTATATTAATTTTTTTCATCATCTCAGACTACACTTCCTGTCCCTCCCAAAGAAAAGTATTCCCACACCATGATGATGAACATTCAAATCAATAACTCATCATTGATGAGTTAAAGAGGTGATGACCGAAGGGTGTTAGTGGGACTAGATTTTCATTCATTTAAGGCTACAATAATAAAGAAGTGGATACAAATGTACACCACACATTTCAGATTATTATTTGAGAGCTTTAAAAGCACTCCAACTAAAATCTTTTTCCTGTTTCTAGGTCTAGTTTCTCATTTTCTTTACACATTAACTGAAAAAATGCTTGTTGTCTTACAAGACATGCAAAAAGGTGAATTTCTTGGTTCCATGCCACTAATCCACTGAAATTCTCTTATCTGCCTTAATTGTTTAAGCATCACAGGAGAAGAAACTTGTGAGTGGCAGATTGAGGAAAATGAGGAGCATAAAGCCCAGTTTTATTCATGAATGGCAACATGATTGGAAGCAGGCTTAATCACACACACACACACGCACCCACGCGCACACACACCTGGCTGAAACCCAGTTTCAGCACCGAAAGCCATCCAGATGCAAAGTGCAGATAGGAAAGAGAGATTGAGCATGGTTCTGTCTGCCAACTAACTGGGCAAATTAGAGAGAGAAAAAGACGATGAGATAAAGCGGAAAAGAAGAAAGTGGAAAAGAGAGCAAACTGCACAAACAATATGGAGAAAGTGAAGGAAGATAAGAGACAGAGGGGGAAAAAAGAAGGGAAATAGAACATTGGGGGTGTTAAATATCTGTACTTGCGTGGCCAGAGGATGACCTTAGAAAGAAAGAAGGAAGGAAAGAAAAAAGACAAAAAAAGAAAGGAAGAAACAAAAAAAGAAACAATTTAAGACAGAAGGTAAGAAAAATGGAAGAAAAATAATATAAATGAAAAAGAAAATGTAGATCTGCTGTAGAAAGAGGGAAAGCGAGACAGCTCAAATCCCCCCTTTCTAGGAAGGAAAATTATCCTCAAAACAAAAGGCAATAACAAGCTTATGGGGCCGCCATAAAAATGAGAACAATAAACACTCGAATCATGCCCGCGTGTGTGTTTGCATTAGTGGATTTGTGTGAGTTTGCGCGTCTGTGCAAGTGTGTATTGGTGCGTGCAGTCTTACTGTACATCTGTGTGCGTAAGCAGGCAGCGCGAGTGTGTGCACGTTGACTATTAAAGCAATAATTTAGGACACAATAGCAGTCTGATGCACTGACGATAGTCCTCTGCAGAGCACAGCTGCTGGATGATTATCTGGGCTTTTCTCCACACACATTAGCTATTTCCGATTTAAATGAGAGCATGTAGTTATCTAAAAATGCCAAATTTAAACATTTAATCAAGCAATGAAAATGAGTGCTTAAACTATGCACAAGTTCGGGATTAGACAAGCTCGTGGATTTTCGCTGGCAATGAGCGAGAGAGCCCCTACCTGACTTTTGGAGACGGAAACTTTAGCAAATAGAGCCTGGGACACCTTAGCTCTCTTCATCTCATGATGGATCTCCTCATAGATAGAGGCGCTGACGTTAAGAACACAACTGTCTGTCCTGAGCCCTCTGTCGGCTGTAACCGGTGACAGTCTCGCCTTGCAAGGAACAGACAAGAAGGAGGAAACGGGTTTCAATGCACACTGCACAAAAAGGGAGTTGGATTATTCTCGGAATGTGAGCAAATAAAATGTTATTAATTGCAGAGCAAAAATTATGTAGATTTTTTTTTTTCACAATATGTGAGATTGTGCTCTCATCAGCAGAGGCAAGAAAACTACTTAAACTAGAAATCTGTGGGTAAAAGTGAGGAAATGGTTGTTGTGATTCCTTTTTTTTTTGTTTTTGATAACACTAAACTATTAACTTAAGCTTGCTGTGTAGCTATCTTATTGGGTATGCTGTTTTTGGCTTAGACTGTGGGAGGATTGTGGGAACAAAGAAGCCACTGCAGCAGTTGCTAACTTTCTCCACTCTTTTCCTTAGTACAGAGGGTACTCCTATGTCAGTGTGTCTGGCTCTCAGTGCATCTTTTTCCTGGAAAAAGCTACAAACAGATACTGTCTGCTTCAACTTGGTGCGCTCTCTTTGATTATTGTTTTCGTCCGGCCTCCCCCAACAGAAAGTAAGCCTGGGTCATTGTTTCTAGGAGAGATTTTTGTGTTTCTTTCAATGTCTATCAGCCGCCCACCGATTGTTGGTCAGATAAGATTTACCAAATCAGGACTGGAAAATAAAAAGGTACAACGGTTATTACTACCATCACCTCACATGATTAGGTGGGCACAGAATATTAATGTGTGAATAAAGATACACTTTAAAGCAAAATAGAGGTGTATACACCAAATGCTTCAATAAATATTCTAGTGCTACTCTGAAATGTATGACAGAGGATCAGAATAAGCATTTTAAGAAATGCAATAAAGTTGGAGAGAATCCAGATACTTTTGCTGCGTTTGGAATCTTCATCTGTTGCGCCAGGCAAATTGTGAAACACATTTTATTAAACGTCTATCGGTCTTGTAGGGGGTATTGATATATCCTGGGAAAAGTCTTTTTAGTAGCCTGCAATTGTCAAACAAACATTCTCCTGTGATTAGCTGGAGAGAACGTTTTGAGGCTTCATTGACATAATTTACCTGAGACATAGAGGGATATATATCCTCACAAAAACATGTAAATAACAAGTAGGTGCACTTATTTTTATTAAAGCTGCTTATAAGCAGTAAAACTGTTTGTAAGACTGGCTTTTGTTTTCATCGCTTGGGGTCTCTGCGCTGGCTGACCTGTGTGGATCTTGGGGGCGTGTTGTTGCAGCTTGGTGGGAAACCGGTCATGCTCCTCTCCTTCTCCTCCTGGTACATGCGCTCTCTCTCAGCCTCAGGAAGCTGCAGGAAACTGTTCATGGCCCGCAGGTTGACCAGCAGAGACTGGGAGGCATGTTTTGGATCCTCCTCCTTACGCAAGATCTCTGAGAGTAAACCCTAGTAAAAAGTAAATGTAGGTTGATTTCTTTTATTTGTTTATTTATTTTTTTTATTTTTTGTTATGATCATTTGTTACAAACGCATTAACAGATATCTCACCTAAAAGAATGATTGGGTTTCTTTAATCCAGATCCTACATGAACAGAAGATTTCAACCAAATATTGGGTCAAAAATTTTGATTCAGCTTGCTAGGCTAAAGAAGGAACTTGAAGGACGTTCTTCTTAGAGAATCATTTTTAAACTTTTCAGCTTGATCAGACTTCACTGATTCCCTTTGCCAGATGAAATAATAAATAACCCAATGACAAATTATTCTGCATAGTATTATTAATGACAATGGGTTGCATTAATGAACATTTAAGAACTAGTTTGTTTACTTAAGACTAAGTTAGCCCTTTACAAGCTAGTTAGCAAGTGATGCTAGTGTTAGTTATGCTTTACCTTCACATTTGGACCAAAAAATTGGTCATAAACTCAATACCAGCAGGTAATATTTTGTGTAAGACAGTTGAGACAAAGGTTAACCATACCACGTGCGGAGTTACATAAAAGGTCAATTTAAGAGTCCTGGAGCTCAAATATGAATTGTCTAAATATTAATGGAAAAATGCAGAAAGCTTTTCAGTACATATCAAATTTGTTTGATTGCTTAAATGTCTATTAAGGCTTTTCTATTAATTATCACAAATGATATGAATAATTTTTAACATATCAACTTTGTTGAAATGTTAAATTATTTTTCTTAATTTTTTTTTCTGATTTTTTTTTTTTTTTTAATTACAACCCTACCTCATTATCTTATCTTTCGAGATATATATTTGGGGTTTATCCAAACAAAGTAGCAGTATCATTTGTAATGCAGTGTCAAGCTACAACCAAGTCCTTCACTTTGAACCAAATATGAAATGTTTTCTATTTCACCTACACTTTTGTTGTCTTAATGTGAGACACAAGCCCATTAACCCATTAAAATATTCCTGCATTGACCATATCTGGAAAATTTTCAATGTGCATATTGCCGTTTAATAATAGCGCCATACGTATCAAAGTCTGTGCACAAACAGCAACCCTGTCTTTCCAATAAGACAAAAGAAATAGCATGAGATGAATCGCCCTGCTTTCTCAAACAATGGATCACCATTGGAGACTCCTATAGCTAACGCCAGCTTGCAAACAGAAACCGGTCTTTGTGTGAATCGTCAAATGACAAACATGCCTTGTACTTTGAGATAGGGTTTTGGCATCATGCCTAATGCTTATGGCTGGCACGAGAGGACTCTTGCCAACAGAACAACATGGGGGTGGATAGCAAATAACAACAACAATTTATTATTATTATTAATAATAGTAATATTAATAATACATTTTCAGGGTAAATTTAGGAATTAAGGATTTTGGGCCAGGTTGCTTTGGACACAAACACATGGTGACAAAGAGGACATAAAAAAAAGATTAAAAAAAGACATATTTTCTGTATGAGACACTGAGTAAAGAGAGCAGGGAACTGAGTTGCCAGAGTGAATGGTGGCATAATAGAAGGACAGCGAGATTGAGCAGGAGGTAGGGAGCGAGACAACATTTCTCTGAGGGGTTGTGATTACTTGGCCTAGCAGCTGCTTTACTGCTGGCACCAGCTTTGTGCTGCAGAGTGTTGGCACAAACACATACACAGAATCACACATTCATAGAGGGAGGGGGTCAGTGCAGCAGAGGCGAGGACAGTGTGCGGACCAAGATGCCATAACCATTACTGGAACACCAACAGCAAGCCAAAAGTACAAAGTCTTGCAAAAGTGGTCATACCCCTTGAACTTCAATATTACACAGGGACGCATGTTTTTCAAACTTTTTACTGGTAAAAAAAAAAAAAGTTAACTATGGTATTTACTGCACCTGTTTTCCCCATCAACTCTGATCAGCTTTCCTGTTCAAGCTGAGGAAAAGCATTCTTACTCCTATACGATACCATCACTCTATTATGGTGTTCTGGTTGATGTTTAGTGTAATCTTTCTATAAAACACAATGGTTTGCATTTTGGCCAAAAACTCTACTTTTGGTTTCACCTGACCAGAGCATCTTCTCCAAATGCTTTCTATTCCCGATATAGGTCATGCCAAAATGAGAATATTAGTTTTTGTGGTTTTCTTATAAAAATGGCTCTGCTGTAGATCCTGTAAGCAGTGGATCTCTGAAGCCCCTCCATAGTGGGGCTGCTTCTGTGACTTATTAATCTTGATGGGCATCTTAGAAGTTGTGCCATCCTCTTTACATTTTAATGTTTCCAAAGATGTAAATACTGGTATAAGTATTAACATTTTAATTTTCACAAACCAGGAAACTATGCATGGAAACTATTCCCTCTGTACATCTATCTTACAATACCTGGGTTCTGTTAAAGGCCACTCGGGCAAAGATGGCTTGGGAGATGCCCGCTCTCCTCAGCTCCTCTCGCACATTCTGGTAGATGTCACTCGGTACATCTGTTGGTGATACTGAAGACATTGCAGCCCCCGTTTGATTTTGCGGCATTGTTGCTGGACACCCTCCAGAACCACACTGTGCCTGCTGTGATGCTTGAGAATCAGAGGGTTTGGAAAAGGCCTTGGCAGGAGGCCTTCCCACTGGGGGGTGGTTGAGATACTGCTGTGGCGAAGAAGAGAGACCCTGGCCAGCTAGCATGCGGGTAACGGCATACTGCTGGTTGAGAAACTGGGTCATCATCAGCTGCTGGTTCACCATTTGGGAGCTGAGAGGCTGCGGGACCAACCCGGGAGGGTGAAGACCAAGCGATGGCCGACCACAGATGTTGGCGACTGATCCATGAGGGAAAAGAAGGTTGGAGTTCTGATCGACGGGGCTGCTTGGGACTGGATAGTGAATGTGAGTAATATCTGAGGATTGCTCAGAAAAGCACTCTACGTCTGTTGAAAAATAAAATAAAAAAAACAAAAACAAATGGGCTTATGTGTTGTCATAAAACCAAAAAAGGGATTAAACTAAACATGAATGTCAGAATGACTGTTGTAAGCCCCGTTTGGTCAACTTGTGAGTTTTGACAAGACGTATTCAGAAGGAAGGAAGGATTTGATTCCTTAAAATCAAATGGACTCTAAATTGTTCAATTTAAACTGAATCAAATTAAATGAATGATTGAACACTGTGAAATTAAAGAAAGGTAAAGTTTAAATGCATTTTCTAAATACTTTAGCACAACAAATTCAAGATTTAAAATTCACATTTTTAGAAAGGATAATAAAAACTCTTACCTTGGTGGCATTTGGACCTCTTGAAGTGCTTGTACCATCGCCCAAACTCGTGACACTTGGCAGCCGAGACATTTGCATAGTAAGTGCTATTTACAACAGATGATATCATTCCCTGAAACACAGTGGGGGGAGAAAACAAAAGGTATTTATTACATTTTGGGGGGCCTGAGTGCCTCAGCTGCTCACACATCTGATATTAATGAACTCAGATCCGTGTTATTAAAAAGACCCCCAGGTAAACAGCATAATAAAGACAGATGTGTGTGTCGTTGCGTGAGCTCGGTGCGCGCATAAATGTGTGCAAGCATGTGTGCGCAATCAAACAAAACACTAGAGGTCATCAGAGACAATGTCTTTCTTTTAGTAGATGATGTACTTTTTTCCCCCCCCTGACGACTATCCTGTGCACTCTTTACATCTAGTTACATGTTTCATCTTCACATCTTTATTGTAATCTGCCACTCAGAAATCAGAAGGTGTGTGCATGTGGGTGTGCGTGGGTGTGTGTGTGTGTGTGGAGGGGGGGTATGCGTGGGTGCGTGTGGGTGCGTGTGTGCGTTGGGGACGGGGTAGTTAGGAGGATGTGGGGGAGGAGGAAATGGTTCGCATCAGATTTTAAGGCTGCAGAGAAGAAAAGAATTTGAAATAGAGGCCATTTTTTAAAACTGGACTCTGTTCCCTTTGGCAATATAACACTGACTAAAATGATAATTAGAAATATGCATATGAGAATTTCACTAAATGACAAAAGGACCCTATTATTTTATTTTTTTCTTTCTTTTTGGCTGTTTGTGCTAAATTAAATACATTAAACACTTTAAATAGTCGATGAAATATAGATATCAAATGATGAACATATAGTCTGAGGTGTTTGGTGAAGCTGCACAGACAGACAGACAGACTGGGCTCCAGTCAATAGACACAGACAGCCAGCAGCCTGGGCGGTATGGCTTTTTAAGAGATAGCCATCTTCCTTTATCCGTTTCTCTCTCCGACACCCTGCCCCCACACCTTATCAACCCCAGCATCTCGACTTCCTGCAAATTTATTGGACCACATAAGAGCTTATGAACGCAGCCTCACAAACACACACAGAAACATGAAGGCCAAGGGCAACACATGCATATTCTTTTCATGTTTGTCCTTTTCTTTGGGTTTGGTTTGTGTGAGACTCGTGTATGTTTTTAATATGACGTCGTTTTATGACTTAGCAAATCAAGAGCTGCATAAATAACTTTTATTTTAACTGTTTTTAATTATTTGTGATTAGTTAAGGTGTGAGTCTCATGCATCATACCTGGGAAAGCGGACACTCTTTGGCCAAGGAACTCTGATTCATGTCCTTAAGAAGCTCCTTCAGAGCATTTCTCACATTGGAGATACTCCACTGCTCTGGCGGCAGGTCTTCCAGTTTGGGACAGCTTAAAAAAAAAAAGAAAAAGTAGAAAAACACTGAATTGTTTTTAGTGTACTGTAGGCAGTTTGTACTGTAGGCAGGCAGAAAGAAAAAAAATCAAGAAATTAACCCTTTTTTTAAGTGAAGACAAACACTTAAAAAAGAGAAACACATTATTCAATTTGATTCTAAAAGAATCAAACAGAACACTCACTGATTAAAAATTTCAACAAAGAAAGCTGACCATCTCTAAGACAAGCTGACTTTAATGTCCAATAATACTGCTATGTGAGGAAGATCATCAAAGTATGTATTTGCTCTTTCTGATGGTTTGATTATATAAACAGAGAAATCTTGTGTTGCCCGTTTGCTATGCTAACAGTAGTTAACGCCGGAAAATTTCAAGGGTGTTGTGTGACTCCTTCTTGTGTTTTGTTCTTTGCACGTTTGTTTAGATTCTCATTTTGTCTCTTGCTTAGCTCCCTTTGTATTCATATCTTATTTTTAAGTCACTTTCCCTCAGTTCTTTAGTTCAGCACTCTAAACTAAAGATTTTACTGGCAACCACAGGTGCCAGTATTTTACCGTAAATTAGAGACTTTTTTTTTTTATTACAGTGTATTGTTCTCCTTAGAAAAATCAATAATTTCCAAATTGGAGTACGGAAAAGCTAAAAAACAAAAAGAAAAGAACCCTGCTCCAGTGTTTTTCAACAATATCCTACATCATCTATTGTATGTCTCTTTACATAATCTTCATTTATTTTTCTCTTTTTTGGTAATACACCCTAATATTAAACAACTACCAAACATTAATTAAGTATTCACAGAAAAACTATGTGACATAATTTTACATGTGGTAATGTGCTTCAGTTTGTGGTTTGGCATTGCTGTTTTATAACTGTACTATTCATAGCAAGCTTTAAGAACAGAGGGAAATGCTTCTTAATTCTCACTTAATTTTTTATAAGTTCAACAGCGACTCTAATGCCAAGTTTTATGTAGTGTTTAACTAAAAGTGCATCTCAATAAATCTGTATTTCATCAAATGTTAATTTGCTTCAGTAATTAAATCCAAAAAGTGAAGCTCACATAGTCATTACACATACAGCAACATATTAATGTTTATTTGTATTAAAATAATGATGGCTTAGAGCTAATGAAATAATGCAATTCGATTTCTCAGAAAATAAAAATATTATTTGAAGCAATTTAAAAAAAAGGATATTTATGAAGAGATGTCATGCTATATAGGCAAACACAACCATGGAGAAGCCTACTGACTTAATAGTTGTCCAGCAGTCACCGACACATTACACAAGGAGAATAAACCATAAAAGGTCATTGCTAAGGAAACTGGTCTTTCACAGAAAGGTTGGGGTTGAAGTAAGAAAAAAAAGGTATAAAAAAGCACACTGGCAGCAGGGGATAAGCAATAGACTCTAAAGTATAGTGATACAAAGCCTATTTAGGAGTTCAATGAGATACACAGGGAGCAGGTACTGCTGCTAAAATCAGTCAGCACACAGACAAAACTATTTCCACTTGGAAATTAAGGTTGGAGAGTCTGAAGAAAGAGTAGAAAGGTACAAAAACCAAACAGCTTCCATCCTGATTGTTGGAAAGTTATGTGTAAATGGAAGCCGAAAGTGTAGCTGGTGAATTACGCCTTACAGGCTGTCTTGGACACACTAGTAAATAATGACATTTTCTGGGATTCAGCATCTGGCTCTTTTGGAGATGGTAATGCCTGACATTTTATGGGTTCTCATAACCGGATATTTTATGAGCATAATATCAGTTGTGTCTTTTTTTTTTTATCCAACATCTGTCCTCTGACCTTCTGATTCCAGCTCTGTTTGGCGCCTGCGTACAGATTAGAAATGCAGGACTGTGTTTGGCTGAGTACGATGGCTTGAGCATGAAAATGGTTCGGCCCTATTAATATCTAGAGAGAATTGTTCACTTTGGTTGCGTCTCCCCCATGGGCTTCTGGGAATCTTTAGCCTGCTATAACATGGCAAAATACACAAACACAACTATTTTGTTGACTCTGCTGTTGATGACAAATTTTAATATCGTTCTTTTCATCAGGTTTTTGCATTATTGATACTTGAACAGAGTCATGCCAGAGCAGGCCTAGAGCAAGTCGAAGCTGACGTTAATTCAAACGTCAGTGAAATAAGTTGTTCACGCACTAATAGTTTGGTAAAGTTAGTTTTTTCATTTAATTTGTATTTTTTCCTGCTTTCTTGCTAAAAACAAGCGATTGTGCCAATTATCTCAGTTGCTAATGGATAAAAGCTAAACTTTTCGTTATTACTTTTAGTCTCTTTTGTTCCCTTTGCTATTTTACTTTTGGAACTTTATTACCCTTCATTTTTACTTTAGTTTAGTTAGGAGTTACTAGGTTAGGCAGAGTGTTGAATTAAGTATTTTAACTAAAGGTTGAAGCATTTTGTTAATAATTTCTTACATATAGGTCTTTGTACTGTAGATGTGTGCAGGGCTTGCTGTTTCAGAACATCACTGCTGAACTTAATTCTTTATCTATTGTTCTATAACACCACACCTCACCTGGCAGACATTCATAGAACAAAAACTGAAACTGAAAGGTATTTGGCTATTATTTCCCGATAATCAGGCAGTGCCCGGGTTTGGTAATGATGATTAAAATTGCTGAGTTTGTTAATAATTGCCTTTGCCACTTATTAAAAGCCAAACCAAACATACTGTTGCACAACAGGTGTTTTCTGCTCTAAGCTGGCATTATTCAGCCGGTCCTGTCCACATCCACCACTGAGCGGTTCGGCTTAGTCACAAAACAGGAGAGGATCAGACTGCAATGAACAAGTCAGGTCTGCAAGAGAGCATCATCAGGGCTGACCTTCCCTGAAACCAGAACTTGTACAAGACTAGAGTCAGAAAATAGCATCTAACATCTCTGCAGACCTCACATGTCATGACAGAAACTGTTTCGATGTTCACCTCCCAACAGGCACTGCAGCACAAATTGATTCTATGCATATTTTCACTAATTCAACCATGTCTTCCTCTTTTGCATAAAAAAGACTTTGAGTTTGCATATATTTATATACTTATATTTAAACGTCTTTACTGAGAGCAAAGCAGAAGTCAAATTCCTTTATTATGTGCGCAAACTTAGCGAATGAAGCCGATTCTGATATGTGACCGTGCGTATAAAATCTGTATAAAACATGACTTTCACATTTCCAATTGATTCAAAGGAATCGGCAACGCTTGATGATGATTTCCGCTTGTTAAAACTGGATGATTTTTTTTTATACTGCTAGTGACTTCAAAGGAAAGGACAAAGAGTAAGTGCATAAAAGGCGAGTGAAAGTACGTTCATTAAGTCTGTCCATAGCTGCAGATAAAAATAGCTCATAGAAGAATAATGTAACTTCATTATCTACCTGTTAAGCTGGATCTTCAGTGTAACAACATGGTGAACATCATGCAGCATATCAGCCACTGTCGCATAAGGAGTATTAGTCACAGAGGACAGAGGCACTGGGTTCCACCTGCCGACTTGGATCAGACCTACACACTCATGCACACAACAAAAGAAAAGAAAATTAAAATTGTACGAATGTGCTTGTGCTCTCTGTGTGTGTGTCTGTGTGTACTGCTTACCTTTAGCCTGCGCTACGGAGCTGTGGGAGTACCCCAGCGCCAGCAGGGCCATTTCTGTCAGCTGATTAAACAGCAGATCCCGTTTGATCAACACGAACTCAGCGTGCTCGTCTCTTCTCTCTGCTTCCACAGAACTTTCCTGATGCTCCACCACACAGAACACAGGCAGCAGGGTTCCTGGGGTACCAGATGCACAGTACTTGCCATAAGAAGTTTGTGAACTTACAGAGGAATAAGCTCGATTTGATGTTTTTATGATTACTATTATCGTCATTGTGACCAGGTACCTTTGGAGTGCCAACTTGCTGTGGTAGGTTTCTGGGTTGGGCAGGGACCATTAGGCAAAGGACTCCCTTGTCTTGTCCTTTCTGGGGTCGAGGGTCCTGCGCTGTGTAGCTCCAGCCGAGCCATCTTAGATGGAGGAGGCCAAGAGTTTGCAGCCAGATCACTGGACTCGGTTTTCTTAATTCCATCACACAGTGGATCCATCTGTAGTTTCACAATTCTGAGACAGAGATGTTTGAACATCGGAATGAACGTAATTCAGCATTCTCGGTGCTCAAAAGCCTGTGTATTCTTCAGATTTTTTTTTCAATATTGATTCAGGATTACGCGCATTGTCATGAGGTGATATACAATATACTTTGGAAGCTTCCGATTAGTAGGTACAATAAGTAAGTACAGAGTAAAATGAAATTGCATTTGTGGATGTTTAAACACACACACACACACACGCACACACACGCCCAAGCATACACATCTCAATCGTAGGACAATCAACAGGAATCAGTTATGCTGCTGTATCTGGAAGAGAAATGTGTAGCTAAATGCGAATTTAAAAAAAACAACAACTATTCTTCAGGAAAGAGATGCGTTTTGCGCTCCAGAGATGAAAGTGTTCTGTATATATAATAAGCTTCAAATCTTGTGGCGCTGTTGAGCAAAGCTGACAAGAGAGTTGAGTCATTCACATTGAATAGAGTTCTTAACAAACATAGGCTAAAAGGCCACTCTGAGAGGAAGAAGCAATTACTCCAAAAGCAGCTTCAAGAAAGGCTGACTACAGCTTGCAAATGCATCCTGAAACAAAGAGACATATCCAGACTTACAGGTGAAAAACCTTGGAAAGAGGTTCATATTCAGCTGTACAATAAGTTTGTTCTTGCTTCTGAAACTCTCCTTACGTTTGAGTCCATGCTTTAGTTGCAAGTAGAATGGAATACGTTTGACTTTTACAATAATGGGGCATAGCAGCAGGCACCCACTGGCACAGATAAAAAAACCTTGATAAAGTGGACTGATCTGCCTACAGAACAAGATTTCCCTGCTGCCCATTTCTCTGTCTGCCAGGAGTGAGCTCACTCCAGAGTTTATATATGTCTGCCTTCATGTGTAATACAATTTCAGCTATGGAGTCAGCTGTCCACTGGGTTACGTACAGCAGTATTTCAAGCTAGTGCAAAGATGACCAGAGTTTTGTAGCAAGGTTATACTCTGTTTAATTGTTTTAATGTAAAAAAAAAAAATCAATGAGCCTCGTAAAACCTCCTCTTAGGGATGGGACTGTTTCTTTCCCTCTGAGCAACTTAAAGAAAAAAAATCAGGAAGTCAGAATAAAAAAATTGCTTAAAATCTATCAAAAAACTTAGATGAGAATGGAATAATCTACGAGGGCTAATCCCTAAAATTGGAATATCTCTGTATTATTAATTAACAAATATCCATTAACTGATTACCTAAACAAAAGAAGCACACACAACCAACATAAAACAGCCAGCATCTGAAAACACAAACTCCACTCTACATCTGTCTTTAATTCCTAAAGACAAGTTTGAGAATCAAGAGATCAAACTGCACTAATTAAAATTGATTAAAACCTTAACACTGATGAGTTTGTTCATCTCTCAGAAGCATAAAGGAAGTGATTTTATGGCCTTGTAAGTTCTAATACCAACTTAAATCTAAACAGGGAAAGTAAAAATGAATGGTGATGAAACCAGGACTTAGAACCGAACCGATACCAAACATTGTGCTAAGGTGATCAAGATAGGTTATACAAATCTTTTATCTTTTCTACCAGACTTAAGCACCTGGAGAGTGAAATTTGTGTCCAGTCTTCTTTGTGGAACAGGCCAAACTTGGTGAGACCGAAAAGGACATCATCTGCTTTCAGGTTTAGCCACGAATAATTCTCACTTGGATTTACATCTGGACTTTGGCTGGACTACTCAAAGCCATGAATGTACTCTAGTGAAGCTGAATATTTAGGACTGTTTTCCTGTGTCGTCACCGTTTCAAGTCTTTTGCAGCCTCTAACATTTCATCTTCTTCCATGTTTTTACCTTCATCCATCTTCCCATCAACTCTGTAGATAAAAAGCATTCCGAGCGCAAGAAGCTGCCCATGTTTTACAGTGAGGGTGTTCAGGGTTATATACGGTGTTAGCTTTTCCCCATATTTAGTATTTTGCATATGGCCCAGAAGCTCAACATTGGTCTGATCTGACCAGAGCAGCTTTTTCCAAATGTTTGCTGTATTTGAATGGAAATTCTTCCCATTTAAATACATAGCTTGTGTGCCTCTTTGATCATATTTAATTTGACTGTGTTTTAATGTTTATGTTCTCTTCTTGAACTATTTTATTTTTTATTTGAAAGGTGCTATTTCAAAAGATTTGTGTTTTAACTAATACAAATACTTTCAACCATGGGCATTAAATACTTACTACTTTTTCTATAATAAATGCAAAATAAACTGGGAAGTTAGAAATGACTTTAGAAAAAAAGACAAACTATTGAAGTACTGACTTGTTCATACGGTTTCTCTGTAGCATTGAGAGTTTAAAGACCGTCAACCAAGTAATGCATTGAATGAATAGTACATTTGGATTCATTTATCTTATTTTATAGACACGCCTAACTACGTCTTTTTCCCGGAACACGTCCTTTATACTGAAGGTTATGACCTTCATTCGGATGTGGCGCTTTTAGAAAAGCCCCTACATCCGACTAAAGTCCGGCTAAGTTTCCAGTAATACACTCAGGCGTCACCACCAGGCGCGTCGCTGTGCACAACCCGACAGCAAATTTAGTTCAATATTTCGCATCTCGATGAGCTCCGATTGTTGGCGTCAGATGAAGTTTGATCGAAGTCAAACCAACCTGTTTGTGCACGACCCGAGGTGCGATCGTTCATCAACAACCCGCTCCCGCAGAAATCGTCTCCATCCATGTGTTTCGGTCGCTTCCACCGATCTTCAGCTGAGGAGCAGACTCGCGTCTCCCCGGTGCACTCTCCTCCTCTTGGGTCCCTTTTTCTTTCTTTGGAACAGAATATTCCCCTGTTTAACATCGAATGTTGCCCCCCGGTGCCGCTTTGCTCCTCGGTTGGACGGTAAATTGGGTTCGGTACAAGTTCAGAACGACCTCCCGTCACCCATCCAGATCACCGGTACTTGCTCTATCGCTCTGCATCAGGCTGCAGAAAAGGGAACAATGCACTGCAAGGTTCCTCCGACCTACCTACCTACCGACCTACCACGCACAAGGCTCCACACCCGCTGACTCCAGGACAGTAATTGTTGGTTTACTTCAAAGCGAGAATACGCGGAGAAAGAAAGAGAGGAAGAGACCCACTGCCCCCACCCCACTCTAACACACACACACACACACACACCCACGCACACACCCCTACACACACACACACGCACACTCTCGGAATTACACAGAAGCAGCTGCATTAACATATGGTGTAATAATGAATTCACGCGCGCGCGCCGTAACTGTATTAAATGTGACATTTGCGCATAAATCTATTTATTATTTTCTGCAGCATGCTGTTCACGCTCTGCTCATTGTCTTTAGGGTGTTGGAACCCTCCATGGTAACAAACCGCAACAGGGCAAGGTGGATTTTTTTTTTTACTTAACTTTTAAAAGCTGATTAAATCATAATCTGGCAGATTTAAATGTGGAAGTTGTTTTTGCTTTTGTCACCAACATTTTTCTTCTTATTGGAAGTAGTGTCGAGTAATGTTTACTTCAAACCCCAAAGGCTTAGAGCTCATTATCAAATATTCATACGCATAAACTACTGTTGGATTTCCATATATGTATATATATATATATATGTCTATATATATGTCTATATATATATATATATATATATATATATATATATATATCTTTTTGTTGTTGTTTTTTTCCCATTGGTTGTTTAAAAAAGTATAAATAATTCTTGATGTCCCCTTTTTCATTTCCCATCAGAAATAAACTTTTTGGTAAAATAAAAATTATTTGAAATCTAAATTTGCCTGGAGGATGAATAATTTTGGGCTTAACTTCATTCTCCTGTCGCACACATTTAAGCACACAACCTCACTGATGAAACTATCTGTAAAACTTCAAACCGCAGCTCAATCAAAAGCCCCTTGTCTTGGTTACCTGGAGGTGACCCAACATTCAAAGAACCCATATTACTTTCTGAGATACCAGTTTGGATCTAGTTAGATCCTGGTTTGAAACTGGTGCTTCTGGAGGGGAGATTTCTTATCCTAAAGATCTGGTACAACAAGCGCCACCCTTATGTTTTACTTTATTGCAGTTTGATGTTCCCAGAGAGAATTTATGATGTCGGAAAAGAGAACTGCTAGCACTAAAATTGTCCCTTCAACATTGGGAACCCGGCGTGATGAAGCTGCACTTTTTATAGCAATCTGCACTGACCACAAGAAATTTTCATAATTCATGTCAGCTAAGAGGTTTAACCCTTGTCTGTCGCATTGGTCACCTACATTTAACTTTACCGTTACTTACTATCCTGGTGTTTTCCCTTGGGACATTAGGGGCCATATCAACCAAGCTCTGTCTTGACCCAAACCTTATAATGGTCTTTTCAATTGACTTCATGTTAGTGCTCCCATCTGTTCACAAGTCCTGCACTTGACTATGCATCCGAGGTCTCTTCTCACTCCACTGTTGACTTTACTTGAAGAAACATGCAAAGGAGTTTCTCCTGCCCTGTATAGATTGTGGACAATGTAAATACGACAAAAAAAAACAACAACAAAAAAAACCATCAACTTTTAGCTTTGCCAGCTGTCCTTTAGTCTCACATCCCCCTAGTAGCCATTTTGGCTTTCTACAATCCAAGGGACAAAACATAATCCCAACCACTAGAGACGGATTTTCCAAGGCTTGCAAACTCATTTACCTCAACAAACAACCCCCTGCTGCACTATCTGCCAATTCCCTAATTCATCATGTGTTCAGTGCTCCATGCCATTCCCCAAAAGATCATCTCTAAACGGGGGTCTCATTCATTTCCCAGACCAAACCAATAAGCTTGATTAAAATTGATATGATTCTAATGGCTAATGTTCCTCCAAAATTCTTTTGTATAGTGCACTCAACCAGCAAAGCCCAAATTGCAACAAGCATTTTATGAGGCAACATCTATAGATACCTGAAGATATTTTTAACACTTATAAACACTTTGACACGATTATTTTGAGAATAAGAACCTGATCTTCTCTTTCGGCAATAGAGTACATTTTTCACTATTACAAACAACGACACAATAGGCCTATGTTAATTTAACTATATAGGCTTGATGCAGATCATCTCTCGATAAGTGGAACCCGTATGGGTCCAGGATTTGTTGTGTTATTTAAACACATTTTCTCATTACCTACATATACCAGACTCAACCAGGACTCACACAAGGTGTCTAAATGGGTTATATTTAGAACCCCAAGTAGGTCCTTTAAATATGAAACAAGTGCCCTTTAGTTCTCATGCAGAATCCTCACATACACAAGCTGATTGTGTCATGCCAGGAAAGCAATGGAAATTCTTGCTTTTGTGTTTTCAACCCCCATTGTGTGTCATCACAGTTGTTTGTTCAATTTAGAACAATATAATATGTCTCTAACCTGTCAGAGAACTTTTGATTTGAAACTATAAATGCTCAAAACGCATTAATCAACTTAAAATCTTAGAAGGAGCTCATTACCTTAGCTCTGAATTGGAAGCTGCGTATCAGATACCCACTTTAACTTTATTAGCCATCTGCTAGCGTGCCCACATTTTCTTTAGTGCTACACGGTTCCCAACACAAGGGGGCGCCTGCTACCCACTGACTAGGCATGGAAATATCCTACTGATTTATTTATGTTTTCCTGGTCGCAATTGACAGTTTTTATTTACTTTTTACTGCTTGTGTCATGCTCTAAGACTTCTACTCCCCTTTTACACTCAACCTATGTACAAACATCTGCACACCATGCTCACAGACACAAACAAAAAGGTCATAGAATACATATCAGAGATTAAACTCATAAAATGTCAGATATGAAAACATAAAATGTCAGATCTGAAATCTACTGAAAGGTCAAACACAAAATCTCCCCAAAAGTATTATCGTGTACAATTGCTCCAAAGCTATAATTATTACATCACTAAATATTTTTTCTGCTTCTCTTGACATTTTATTAGTTATTGTTATCAAAACACAGCACAGAATAGATCTGTGTTGTGTGAATAAACACTTTAATGCTCAGTGTTTATTCAAATTCGTGGCAAAAACGTAATGCAGGATTTAAAATCCAAAAAGTATCCAAATGTTTGATGCTTTCTCATTAAGTAACGTATTTCTCATTAAATGTAGTCCATCGAACTGTAGAAATATACTCACTAAGATGTGCTGACAAATTTTAGGACCAAGTAAAAAAATAATAAAAAAAACAGAAATCATCTGTACCTCTTAAGAATGTACAAAAAATGACAGAAAATTTCTTCTTCTTCGTCCTGTTTGCAGAACCAATAGACTTCAGCCATACATCAGCAGAAGTCCCCACATTGTTGAGATGCACTCTTTCCCTCTCAAATGTGGTCCAAAGGATTCCTTGTGAAGGTATCCAAAGGTCAAATGTAGTGAGAGTGTCGGGTGGAAGAGAAATCGAGGCACTAAGAGCTCCTTTTGTTTGACCCCAACACTCAAACCCCGTGAAACTCCAGCAGGTGTGATTGCAGGTTTGTTTTCGCCACAGATGGGAAGATGCTGAGCAACATAAAGGAGATTGGGGAGAGGGAGCAGCCAATGCTCAACTACTTTTGACTAATTAAACAAAGTGAATTAGACTATCTCCCCAGCCAGAACGAGTCACGGCTGGTTACACATCACTCATCGTGACTAATTCAGTGAGAGAGATGTCAGTCAGCAGCCTTGCCAACATGTGTGTGTGTGTGTTTGGGTCTGCGTCTTCCCACGTGCACCTCCAGGTACGCTGCCGTCGAAGTTCGGCTCATTCTAAAGTTATCTTCCGCTGCTGTGCGTCTACCTCTGTCACCACCACGATCTTTATGTGATCGAATTGCACTCCCTCTCCGTCACCCTCAGCTTTGCTATTTTATCGCTGGCTCGATACGGCGTTGATGAGGCTGGCATGCTAAATGATAATTAAGACCATTACACGCTCACAGAGCATGCTACCAGCGCAGCACACGGCTCCCTCGATTGAAGCCCTGTCTCGGGGGACACCCTACTACTTACACAGCCGTGTATCTCCCCCCCCCCAAATTAGGTTAGATTTTCATTCCGCCTCATTCGCCTCGGATGTGATGTGGTTATTATAAACTCATGATATGGTTAGTGAGCCTGCTGCTGTTAGATGGGTGGAGGGATCATGTTGGCACGTTAGAGGTGGGGGACGGATTTACCCAGCTCTCTGCATTCCGCGTTTTGACTTTATACTCTCATTCGATCACGAGTATGTTTCAAATCTGTTTTGCATACTGCGGAGCAAAGGACATGTAAGTACGAAGCTGGCATGTGAATGTATGTGTGGAGACTCATTGCTCATTACTCATTCACTGAAAACTCGAACATGTCACCTCTCCAAAATATTAGTTATGGTGCTCTCTGAAAACAAGTAACCAGAACTTTTTTATATAACGGTTTCACCACTAGTACTACTATTACAGCCTGTGGATGTTGTAGCAAAAGAGGGTTGTGATAATCCTACGACTGTAAAATTTAATATTTGTAACTTTTTTCATGAACAGGCCTGAGGTGAAAGTAATAAACAGCCCTGCCTTGACACCACCTGAAAGAGCAAAAATGTTTGATGCTAACCCTAAGCATCAAACATTTTCTAGAGTTTGTTGAAGCACCTTGCATCTTAAGTGACCTCTAGATATTTAAAGCAACAAGTGACTCACTGAAATCATTCTTCAATAAAAGACGAAAGAGTATGAACAGTGAAATCACCCCATATGTTTTGAAACGAGAAAGTTGAACTTTTGATTTCAGATAGTTTATTCACTTTGGAAAGACCGCTGAACGTTAGCGCTGTCCAGGTAGAAAAAGTAAGCAACACGAAATCCTAATATTGATTTTAGCTCAATGTCCCTACAGCAAAGACAGTCCTGTAAGTCAGTTCAAATGGGCTTTTACAAGGAACCTCAAATATACTTTGGCTGAAAACTGAAGGAATACCAGAGACGGATTGGAGCAAGCACACTCTAAAATATGGAGCTTTAATAAAGTTTCTGTCTAGGCAACGGAAACTAACTTTGACTCAACTTTCCCTTCAGTCTGAACCTAATAATGGCACACATGTACAGATGAAGCGTTTTGGAACAGTGATCAGGATTAAATGATGCATTAGCTATTTATTTAGTCAGGTGAAACATCCCTGTCTGTTGGCTGTCAGTTTTAATCTTATTAGCCGCCACGTTCATGGAAGTAACTCAGTGGTGCTTAGCTACTTCTCGGTGCCTCGCCTCAGGGACGTGAGTCACAGATTTCTAACTGCGCATCCCGAATGGGTTTGTTTGAATGTTTGTGAGCTCGTCTGAAGTCGCTCGGCGGATGTTTGCTTTGCTGCGGTGAGCCTCGGAGCACCTGATGACTAAACTTCGACATCACCGCAGCTACAGCCTCTTTGTTTTGTGGAGGATTTGAGTAGGAGTCACGGAGCCTGACTGATAGCATTTGGTGTCACTGATCTAGAATGGAGGTGGGTTGTGTCCCATTTCCAAAGCATATGTGAATGGTTTGGTGCATGAAGCCATGACGCTTCTTGATATTTGCTGAATCTTTTACTCAGTTTGTTTTATAAGTTAAAAATCATAGTTAAAACTCATAACTATGATTTTGTATGTACATCATACATTTCAATTTTATTGGTTGGTAACATCTTGAACAATTATTTTTATTTTTCTTCACGACAGGACATTACTTGGATCAGATCTATCGTGTGAATTAAAATCAAATATTTGAGGTTGTAAGGGTGGTCAAGTCAAGGCTTATCAATACTTGTGCAAGCATTGTACACGTGTTGCTGTAAGAGATGTTAGATGAAATCTCTGTTGTTGTTGTTTCAGAAGAAACTGAAGATTTGCAATTATCTTAATATCAATAGCAAGTGCTCCAAAATATGAACGCCAGCAGTAATGAACCTGGAGATTTTGCAAGAGCAATAAGGTTAATTGAGTTTCCTTCATCGGAAAAAGAAAGTGCAAGTGAACAAATAAATAAATTTATGAATGACAATAACATAGCTATAAATGTCTTTCCATGTCTTCAGTGATTTAAACCATTTAATTTTGATATAAGGACTTCTACATGGGATTAAAATCTGATCTGGGAGATGGTGCTCCCTGCAAAGAGTCTGTAATTGGATTTAAGTTTATCTTCTTTAAAACAAACAAACAAACAAAAAAAAAACATTTCGGGATAAATGAAATGACCTGGAACAGATTGTCCATTCATTCAGGGTTGTTCCTGTATGATAGAACAGGAACAAGTTAATCTGAGCGGAGATCAATTCTCACTGCTGCTGGGAACAGTTTTCTGGGTCTACAGTCAAATTGATCACAAAGACTTTTGAGTGAGATTGAGATGTGGTGGTAATCCGTTTGCTAAAGAACATTACATCAAAACGATCTTTCTTTTTCCTTAATAAGCAAAAACAAAATTTCCTGACATCTACTGGGTGATTTATAGCTGCTTACACAAGAAGTACATACGTTTACATCCAAAGAGTCTGATGGCGTCGTGTCACCTTCTTGGCGGAGTGGAACATTTATGTGAATCCCTTCAATAAGTGTTAAGGGACAACAGGAAAGAGATGGGATTCAGCCCGGAACACCTGTTCAAAAATAGGATTATATTAAGAATTGTCTCTGCAGCCAATTGCTCACACGAGGGCGCCATTGTGCAACTATCCTTTTGAACTGAGCGTTCTTGAGACACATTAGCTCCACGCACAACATTGGAGCTGACGGACCAGCAGGTGGTGATAAAAGCTCACGGAATTCTAATGAACACTGGGAGAGAGAAGCGTGAAGAAAGCGATGACACAATTCTGCAAGTAGTTTATTTAAACGTTTTCAAAGTCTGCGTAAGTGGGAGTCATATGGACACATTTTAATGTGTAATAGCGACATTTGGCAACAATTTATTGTTTCAACTGTTGATGTTTTTTTGTGTGTTTTTATGATGTAAATCACTTTGCACTGCCTTCTTATTCAAAGGAACTTGATGGATTGATGGATAAATCTTTTTCACTCTATTTTTTCTTGCAATGTAAAAAAAAAAAAAAAACAGCCCTCTTTTTAAATGTGTTTGTGCCTATTCACGTACTGGGAAGATGCAATGGAAAATTTTGTAAAACCTGAATTCTTTTGCCTATAACACTTTTTTTTTTTTTGCCCCCCTCCCCATCCCCCTCCTTTGGAGCTGCATTCGCACCTGTCCTGGCAGAGCGCACCGCAAGAATCGGTCAAACAATTATCGCATCGATGACAGAAAAGTTTCAGTCTGCCACCGTCGCCTCTGGCTGTTAGGTGATCTGCAGCTGCGGGCTCCAGCTTCCTCCCTCGTCACCACAGGCCACTGTGAAACGGCCGCGCGCATTACGTGCACTGTCTTCCCCCAGCCGGGGGTTCGCTGTATAGTGCTGAGTTGACTGGATCCCTCGCCTGCCTGCTGGCTCGCTAGGAGCTTCGGCAGCACCTTTAATGAGAGCGCCTCGCGCATTCGGACGACTTGCGCCCTCTCTCTCTCTCTCTCTTCAGTAACTTTGATGGGGACCTCGACATTAGGCTGGGAAAATGCCTGTGATGAAGGGATTATTAGCGCCGCAGAACACGTTTCTGGACACAATAGCCACACGGTTTGATGGCACTCGTAAGTTTGACCTAAACTATATTGATCTTCTCTTTAATTTTGTTTGCTGGCCTGATTGCGAGAAGCTTGACAAAGCAGAGCGTGATCCGTGGTTGCTCAGATAGGCTCAAAATAGCAAACAACAAAAAAAAGAATAATAATGAGGTTTGCTAAAAGAAAAAAAAAATCATCTTTTGTCTTCAGTTCAGTTTAAATATTGGATCCAAATGTTTGCATACTTCAACTAAGCTCATTAGGCTAAAAGATGGAGTTCAGTCTGTTGGTGGTGAGGTTTCAGCACCTCGGACAGCGACGATAAGGGTTAACTGGGTTCTCCCTCAGTCTCACTGGATTTCTTTAAAAGTTTCAGCCCGTGTTAAAGATAGATTGCATTTATTTGTCAGCGTGACCTGTTGGTTTTGCTGTCATGGCTGGCCTTAAAACAGAGTCCAGAGGGATCAGAGTTTGCCACTCCACAACAAGAAAATAAAAGCAGTTTCCTTCTTTTATCTTTCCTCTAAACTCTGGAGGGCTTCATCTAAGAGTGGTTATTTCATCTGCATCAGAAAGTAGAACAAAAAAAGATCTTTGTGTTTGTTTTTCACTTCTTGTAATTTAATGTATCTTTTAGCAACCTTTAAGAACATGCTGTTAGCCTGGACAAAAGTTTAAAGGTGTGTTTGTTTATATTTCAACTTTGGTGTCAGAAATAAATGGGAAATGTTTGTGAAACATGTTGAACTATTTTACATTTAGCAATGCTACAACCAAATTTTACTTTTATTTTATTTTATTTTTTATTTTTTGGATTTATGCAATTGACCGATAAACAGCTCATGGTTGTGAATTCTCTTACTGTGTTTGTCTCAACTTCCATCCTGCTTAGCAAAATCAGCCGAGTTCTGACATATTGAATGAAGAACATATATGAATAGCTATTTTCACGTCTTTTCAAAGATCTTCAGTTGGACAAAGGAATGGACTTTGACTGGGCCATTCTAACACTTGAATAGATCAATTTGAACTAAAGGAATCAGATTCTGCTTCCACGTTAGATCAGTCTCTCTGGGCTCCTTTGGTCACCTACTGGTGATGGGTGGCCTTCAGTTTCATCCTGTGGGACACTGTTGCTGGTGTGGGGGGCCAGTGGGAACACTTGGTGGGGGATTGGGCAGAGTGCTACACTGCTGGACAGGACATGTAAAAAAAATATGAAATTGTAGCTCTGAGATGATGTTTTTATGGCAAATTCAAACTTTTAGGTATCAGCTTTCATGTCCCTGCTGAGTAAAAGTATCCTCACAGCATGATGTTACCACTCCCTTGTTTTACCATGTGGATGGTATGTTCTGTGTGATGTGCAGATCCAGTTTTTCCACTTCATATACTGGTTTACACGTAGGTCAAAAAGTTCCACTTTGGTCTTATTTGACCCATACTCGTGTTTACTGTGTGAGACTTTGGAAAGACATTTGCGGTTACACTTCTCTTATTCTTCTTGCCACTTTTCCATAAAGCCAGTTTTGTGGGGTGAGGAACTGTTGACTGATTCTCACGTCTGAGGTGTGGTGTTAGTGGCTCCTCCAGAGTTACAGCAGCTCCCTTGGCTGCTTCTCTTATCTTGCTCTCTCTACTGTCAACCAATGCATTTTACCTTGATGACTACTAATTTAAAGCTTGGGATACCATTTTATGACCTAATCTTGCCTTAAACTTTTGCACAGCCTTGTCAATTATTAGCATGTTTTCTTTCTTTGGTCTTCATGATGCTGTTTAATCACTGATGTTCTCTAACAAACCTCAAAGCCTTCACAGGACAGCCACATTTACACTGAGAATAGTTACCTGCATGGGGTACTCTACTGTCAAATCAAATGACCACTAAAGGTTAGTGATTGCACTGGATTTTCTTTAAATGATACACAGCACTTTTCTGAGTTTTGTCATTTTTAAACCATGTAACCTTTCTTTTCACCTCCCAATTCCATGCAGATTTGGATCATTGCCACATGAAATCCTAGTAAAATTCTTTGAGGCTTGTGTTGGGATGTGAAGAAAATATGGTAAAATTCATAGGAAGTATGAATATTTTCGCAGAGATATGTGTACAAAGATTTGAGGGTGACTTAACGATTTTGTCAAAATACAATAAATAATTTCCTCTTTTTTATTCTTCATGTTGTAATTTAAACCTTTCTTTCCTTGAGACCGTCTTCTACCTGTTCCCTGTGTGGCAGTATCTCCTACTTTTTTTTTTATTAAAAATGTTACATCCATGGTAATAACACTGTTCTCTCACCTGAGCCGTTATGCAGCCTTCTGAAACGTGTTCCTAACACCCAGAGAAGCTTGATAATAATCAGAGATATCCATTGAGACTTCAGCCCCTATACCTATTGATCCAGCATCATTGTACAAGTAAGAACAGGCTAGTGTACAGTATGTCTAGTGGTAAACTGAAGAGAAAGAAGAAAAAAAAGCCTCTACTGCCTGCATGGGCACGAGCTCTGCTCCCACATAAGAGAATTAGAGTGGTTCTGTGCAGCACAAGTAGTTTGTCAAGCTCCAAAGAGTGAGCTGCTGTCCTTGAGCTAGCGAGGTGGAGGAAATTAACGCTGGATCTGAAGTGCTAGATGGAGCGGACCTGGAGGCAGCAGAGCCTGACGGTACAAATTGGGTCTGATAGCCTGGTCAAGAGCAAATATTAGTGCAGAACTAAGGTTTTATCACCATGGGATCCCCTTCGAGGTCATTCATCGCCCAGATTAGGGTTGGAGAGAGTGATAAATGGCCGAACCTTCGAGCGGCCAGCTCTTTAACAAGATCTCATTTGTACTCGGAGAAAAGGTTTATATGTTTTTACTGGTGGAACTTCAACGGAGAGTATTTGTTTTCGTGCTTCCAGTAGGTTTTACTGCGCTCCTTTTTCATACCTCAGCTAGTTTGTATAACATGAGTTGCCACCTTTGTAACCCAAGTCAACAACTACCGTTTAAAGATAGAGGCTATTTCAGAGGCTATGTTCAGAACACAGTGGATGTGTACTTACCTTTGTAAATGTGTCCTATATTCAGAAGGATAAGGTAAAAAAATTTTGATAAAATGCATTTGAAGTTAGCAGATGTTATTTCAGAATATGTTACATAACATTGAGTGCATTTAGCTAATAGTATTACAAATTAAAACACTTTTGCTGAGATCATCGCATCTCTGTATATAGATTATTTTCTCTTTACAAATGTGTGGAAACATTGACTAGCTGTGCTCAATGGTGACTGTGTGAGAATGACACCTTCTGTCAACCTTACAACTGTGCAACCATCCAGGTGACTAATGTCACCACCTGTCCGTCAACGCTACTGTATGGTGTGGGAGTGATGCTTGTTATAAATCGTATGTTGTCGCCTGGTAATTACCATAGTAATTTGAAGTGTGTCTCCTAATTTGAGCCCTGGCTTTAGGTTTTTATCTGTTTTGCAATACTCCATATAACTTTCACATATTTATTTTAAAAATGTCTATAGGTTGTGGAATGTTAAACTGCTTAGGTAATTTGTGTGGAAATAATAGTATATAGTTTGAATTTACCTTCTCTTTAATTAATGGATTGTCAGCAACTGACCAGTGGGTCCCCTTATCTGGAAGAACTCAACTTCCGTCAACATTACTAGGTTGGTCATTGCTAACACGCTGTGGTCATAAAGATTTTGACGAAAATAATAGGAAGCCATATTCAAAATGGCTTCCTATTTTGAACATGCAACCCCGACAGTTATTACCCAGAACGTGAAGAGGGCGGAATACAATTTATTCCATTTACAAAACCCAAACGGAGTCCGGAATAACTCAATAAATTGATCAAGGCCTGCAGCCGACCTCATACAGTTGAATAATACTGTGATCTAAGGCAACTACCACATGTTCGTCTGTAAGAAGGTAACTGGTAGTAAACATGACATTTTTTGTCATAACGACTCTTACTGATAGTCAGATCAAAGATCAATAAGTGCAGTTAGCTATGCTTGACTTTATGTGTGCAAATTCCAATTGTAGATCTATGGCAGCATGAAAACATGCTGCAGTAAATGTGGTATTTACATTTAAGTGTATTTTTAAAATTATTCAAAAATGTCTAGGGTAGCACATTGAGTTCCACTACCACTACCATTATAACACTGTTTGTCAGAGGTTTGGGGGCGGAGCCGACAACATGTCAATTGTAAAAATAGCTATCTGATATTTTTATTTTGGTAAAGTACTGAAATATAGTCACTGGTTCCTTCCTTTATTTAGTAATGGACATGATTGTTGACCGCACATTACTCACATTATTCATCCATAAATTTTTCCACTCATTAAGTTCTAACTATATCTCTATCATGATGAAAAGTTACCGACAACCGGAGCAGAAATCAGTAATTTCAGCTTCAAGTAAACAGGACACTCCTTTACCAGATGAGGTGCTTTTCAATATAATTGCTGACTTGAATTGTCAGATAACTAGTGATGTCCATCACTGGGGGGAAATGGGCCAAAGTTAGCTGTCTTCTTGCCAAATTTAGCAGACATTTTAGTGTCTCGGTTCTAACAGAGGGAGTATTTAAAGCCTCCTACTGTGCTGCCTCCTCCCCGTATTGTAGCAGCCCTTCAGACTGCCATTTTCTAACATTAATACACACTAGTCCCAGTTCCATAAAGAAACGAGGGAAAGGCGTTTGAGCCAGAAAAAGGAGAAAGAGTGTGCAGCACTTCCTGCTTTTCATATTTATGAGAGGATGTGTGTCTTTTTCCTGGTGTGTCTACGTGTGCACTCAGCTGTTTGATATTATTAAAATAGTATATATAGCAGTTCTCCTGACTGCCTGATTAAAACTTTTATATGCAGACTTTTTTCCAAAGTGGTCTAACAGTGTAATTACCACTTGCTTTTAAATAGGAGTTTTAAGACCCAATTAAGTTACACAATAGAGGAGATTCAAACTACAGAGAGTACAAGGTCCCCAGGGATTTTTGTTGCCATCAATCCTCTGACCCTCCAGGGAGACAAAGAGAGATAATTACCAAACATGAAAGACCATGGAGGTGCGATGCCTTTGACCATGCGGTCACATGTACGTTTTAGCGAGGTTTACTTCAGTAAATAGAGCCCAAAGCAAACTGCAACACCTTAAAGTTCCTAAATGGGAATTTAAAAGTAGTTTGTTAGTCAATAATATAATGTAAAGTTGTGATTAGTCCAGTGTGTTGTTGACCCCAGACAGAATATGAGTCTGGTAGAAATAATGAGAGTAGTTATGAGACTTTGACGGAGTAATCAATCATCACTGACTGTACCGCTGCAGGGTGCGGGAGGTCTCTCACTCACTGGCAGTGAATTGCTACAACTGTTCCAATTTTCTCCAAAGCTTAATTAATTCTGGGAAACTTTTATCTAAGATGGAAAAAAATGAGCTTGGTCTTGGGAGGTTAACCAGCTGCAACGTTATATCAATCTGAGACACTGTTGTACAAATTGTTCATTTCTAAAAAATGCAAAACTTCTTTTAATACAGTTTTGGTTAACAAAATATAAGCAAAATATGTACAGAAGCCCTCAATGATAGCCCTTAAATTTGTTCACAAGTCTTTCTGAAAGATTAGTTGTTAATCGTATTTGGTATTAAGCTCGACACTGTTCCATGTTTCAAAGTTCAAAGTAAATTATTTACTTATATTACAATCATAATATGTATTTTAACATGGCCTTGTACACGATCACATAATCAGCATAAACTAGCATTTCTTATATCTGGAAATAAAAGAATTTAATTGCACTTTAACAAGAAGAATTTAGTTTCATTTTACACAATGAGCAAAAAATATAAACAAATGCATGTTTTTTTCCTAGAGGGAAAAGTTCTGACATTCTACCCACTAATCGCTAATGTTGCCTAAATTAATTTCATTGAGATGATTCATCTAAATCTCTAACATCAGAGCACAGAAAGTTTGTCCCACTCCTCAATTTCAGCTGTGAGATGTTTGAGCGGTTTTTCACAGTATTTCTTGAATCTCAGATGGTCCTTGGTGGATTTACTAGCATGCTATATGCCTGGTACAGTTCTGCTTCAACTTTATGTTTTTTAAGCAAATGGTGACAAATCTTTTCCAAGCACTCTCTGATACACAGTGAAATTTGTGGTGGTTTCTAGGGTGGTGAGCTGATGAGGTAATAGGATATTTTCTCCCGTTCTGCTTTTTAGAGTGAACTTCTTCGTAGTGACTAGAACTGGGCATTATGGCACTTGTTTGCAAGGTCCTTGGTTTGTAGACTCTTTTCTGTATAGTCCGTTGAATTAAGATGATGGTCTTTACAGACCTCTTTAGCTGTCTTATCAGAAATTTGTGTATCAAGGAAAGATTGAGCTCTTCCATGAGTGGGTAAGGCATGATAGGGTCTTTAATCAATCTCCTGAAGTTATTTGTGAAAGGAATGATCATTTTCCAACATACAACATACACTCTATGATGTAAGACTTGCACTTGTAACAAACATGAATCACAAATAAACAGGACTGGTCACTGACATGTATGGTGGCACTGCTCTGTCATTCGTAATGCTTGTCAGTTTAATGAAAGAAAGAATTTGAGCTTGAGGCACAGAGCTCAGGAGTTGGATCTGCAACCCTGACACCATTTAATTATTTTTGCAAACATCTCTTAGACGTCTAAAACCCATCTTAGATGTCTCAAAATGAATTTGTGAGCTGGCACTAAACCGCCCCAAAGCAGTTTCTTACTTTCCACCTGAAATAATTAGGACTGAACAAACTCTTAACTAAGTAATTCTCATTTTGCTTGCTTATACACACTTTTTAAAAAAAGTTCTAGCCTCCGGAGTGGACTCTACAACGGACTCCACACTGTATTATAATACAACAGTACTAACAATAACATACAACAGAATTAAAATCCATACTTATTCCATGATTTAACACATTATAGACCAACATGGGCTTTTGTAGTAGCTAAAATCTCAAATTCACCCATCATCTATATCAACTATGCCTACTTGTCCTAGCGGGGTCGCCATTGGGTCATTGGGTGAGACACGTCACTAGTTCATCACAAGACAAAAATCATGCATGCACACACTACTACCTAAGTGCAACTTAGAGTATCTGGAGAGATCTCACGCGTGCATGGTGAGAACATGCAGACTCAATACAGAAAGGCTGAGATCCAGAGCCAGGACCTTCTTACTGCACGGCAACAGTGTTGCCAATTGTACCACTACACAGCTGTCTTGGCCAGACTTTGGTTAAGCGTTTTCTGACCTCAATGGGATATCACCTGGCTAAATAAAATTCAAATGATGGCAACAGGGCAATGATTTCCTGAATTAAACGGGACTTTCATAAAGTATTCCCTCCATACACACACCTTTAGAATTTAATTTCAGCAAGCATTTTTTTCCCCTCCATTACTGTAAAAAAAAGGGTTGCTGCGAATTCAAATGAGGTCAACATCCCTTTCCGCTCCATCAAGCTCGCAAAATTTTTTGAATGAGAGCCTGTGCGTCACCAAGATTGTTCTGCCTTGTTACACCGCCTAATTAGTGAGATTCCTCTCCCAATCAGCATGTCTAATTGACTGTCCAAAACAATTGACAAACCGGGTTTCACCAGAGGTAGTCTGGGCCAAGTCCTTCCATTTTTAGACCAAGTTAATTATGGTTTTGTGAGAACGCGAGGGAAGCCCTTTGATAGGAGTTTTTCAGGGGAAAGAAAAAAAAATAAGATATTGATGGAGAGATGGGGAATAGCTGGATGCAGCCAGCAAATTACTGGAATTTAATGGCTGGTGTAATGTGTCATTTGGGTGGGAGCCTTGGGGAATGTGTGATGAAGAACAGAGAGCAGTGACTAAAGCTGTGGATTTGAGTAATGATTTTCTCTTTCAGTTATACAGTGTGAATGGATTACCACTATTAACAGTTCTGAGGAAAGTATTTGCCCCGTTAGAGAGGTCTTCTGTTTTTGCTTTCTTGTCACAGTTAAATGTTTCACATCATGAACATTTTCGATGTGAGGCAAAGATAGCCTTAGGAATTGCAAAACGGTTTTGTGAGGTTTTGTTTGATGATCTGAAAAAATGTCTGAGAAAGAAGAAAAATTTGTAACAGAAAATAATCTGAAAGCAGACAACTATTTATTCATGCCACTGTGTTTCTGTCATGGTTTGAATTTTGTGTGATCAGTTCAGGTGTGTCCAGCACAGAATCCGGGCAGCAGACTCATAATCGCCAGTCTGTTGGTACTTCGCATAGAGTAATGAATATGATATCTAATTTTTGTTTTCCACACGTTGCTGTAACTCTATGCAAAAGGAAATTTGTACAGTTGTAACCTTGGTTTCCATGGTGTGTCAATGGTTACTGTGGCAACTGAAAAGTGACTTTGTTTTTGCGGTTATGTAACTGGTTTGTAGTCTTTTTCTTAGAGGACCTGCAGAAATTCAGACGGAAAAAGGGGGACTATATCTTTCCACCCGTTTCCCCACTTTCTCCACCATTTTTTTCTATAACACTTCCTCTCCATCTTTCATCATCCTACCTCTTGCAGCTCCATCCCACTTGCTTGCAGTGATTCTCTCACCCTCTATCCTCCTAACACACTCGTATGTCTTTCTCTGTACATTTCCTAACCTCCTCTTCTCCTTTCCCTTACCTGTCCACCTTCTCCTCATCTCTCTCTCTCTTTCTCCCTCTCATCTGCTTCTCTTCCCGCTGTGCTGCTCTGCTGGTTTCACTTTCTCATCTCCTGTTTGCTCTTTCTCTATGTTCATTGCTTCCCAGTGCTTGGACACACACTGTAGGAATTATGTCCGTTCCTCAAATAGCCCCCAGAATGCTTCAGGAAGTGAGGGAGCTTGTCAATGAGCTGGAGAATGTTTTGTGCCCATCAGGTATTTGTTTCATAAGATAGGTGCATGTAGCAGAGGAACGAGCAGAAGTAAAGAACGAAAAAGGCTCCTGGAAAAAAAACAAAAAACAGCTTCACCTAAAAGTGTGTGTAGATTGATAAAAATATTAATGCATCGTGCCTGTATGCTTGGTGTGATTGTCTTGTGAAGTTAGGGACTTAATGCACTGAGTTTGTATATTCTCCCTCTGTATGTATGGGTTCTCCCCTGGCACTCTGGTTTAGGTTAATTAAGTTCTCTAAATTAGCAGGTATAGACTTTAAATATTGAAAACAGACATATCACTGACTGGCCATACTGTGGGTTCATAATAACAAAGTAAAAGGAAAAAAAATTACATTCATAGATAGCAGCATCTGAGCTCTTCAGATTCATATCCTTCTTTAAGATAAAAACACCCTTAGTTGTTTTTCCTGTGAAATGTTCGTTTATTTTCGCTAAGCTTTTTTTTTTTTGTTCAAACATTAAATTGTGTAAAATCTCCTTTGCTCTTCAAATATTTTGTCCAGAATCACAGTATTTTTTCTGCCTGTCTTCCCAATTCATCTCCTCCCATTCTCTGTGTACCTGTCGGATTACTTCAGCAGCTGTCAGGCAGCAGTGTGAGCACATGTTGTGATGATCTATGGGACGCTACTGTAGCCAGTAAACCAAAAGGAAAATCTGAATGGAAGAAACACGGGCAGAAATGGAAGTAAATGTTCACTGAACTGCAGAACAAAAAACTGAAGACAAACTGAATGAAAGTAAAAGTCTCTGCCAAAGATTGTGCGTCTAAATTGGGATGGGTGGGGGAGCGTAAACATAGACAGATGATGTTTTTATGGAGGTGGTTTGTGGGGAAGAAGGTGAACGCAAGCAGGGAGGGAAGTAAAAAAATGGAGTCTGGTTGAAATCCAAGGTTTGAAGAAGATGAAGAGAAATTAGGTGCAAAGATCCAAAATGGTGGATGGGGAGGAAGTGAAGGTTGATGATAGATGAAAGGTTTGAAAAGTTGCTGAGACTAAGACAAGGAAAATATAGGGAGGTGCATAGGTAGAAAACAGATAGAGGTGTGTGGTGTGCCAGGATGTGTTAAGAAAGAAAAGAGGGAAGTAGGAGAAACTAGGACAGGAATAGGTAAGGAGGGGAAGATAGGTGAGAATATTTTAGGACAATACCAATATGAATAAAGGTTAATAATGATTATGTTTCATTATTTGCAGTAGATGCTGAGAGTCCATTTAAAGAAATTCAGAAGTACAAATAAAAGATACAGACATTCATTTTCCCAATAAAGGGATTATATTTAAATTTAAATTAGCACAAACCTCATTATCAGGACATAAACTGTATCTGAGTACATTATTTTGATAACAGAACCAATGTGGAATGCAGTTTGTACAACAACATGTTGCTTACGCTAGTTGTTTGTTAAAGTAACTTTGCCAAACCACTAAAAATGACAGAGTAGCATATTTCTGGTTCCACTTTTCTGATTGCTCCGTAAATTTCGCAGCGCTTCTTCTCCTGCATACTTTGTGCTAATTTCACCTTTCAACTTTTATACCATTCAGCTTGCTCTCCTAATGCTGGCTATATCTCTTGCTATTCATAACCTTCATACTTTTTATAATATTCAGCTTTTTATGAATTTTTCACCCCATGGGGGAAACCGCTCCATCCTGTGGCAGAATTGAGAATTACAATATAAAATTTCCATCGTGTTTCACAGTGGATGTGTTAGGTCCTGCCTATTAGTGGCAAAGAATCGTTGGTTACATGTTGTAACCCCAGACTCTATGAGTATAGGCTTCGCCCTTTAAGGCTATCGCTAGTGAAGCGATAACAAGAGAGCACGCGCACGGGGCAGAGAAGATGAGATGTAGCTTCTTCCTCAAATTTATGATGAGGAGGGTAAAAAAAAACCCTTCAAAGATATCTCTCTTGATCTGAACGAGCTTGTGATGCTTTTAGGAGTAAAAGCAGGTTTGGGACGCAGCACAGCTGAGCTGCCGTCGGCTCGTATTCTGAGACAAGAGGGAGAAACAGAGAGAGCGGATAAATCGCTCACTCTCTTTGCAGGAGAGCAGATTTAAAAGACAAGAACTTAAGATGAGCCTGGTCTTAAGTTCTCGTCTTAAGATCAGGATCATCTGATCTTAAGATGAGCCTGATCTTCATCACTCCAGAGATGGTGAAGGTTACCATCTCTGGAGGCCTTCAACCAGGCTCAATTCGAGCCTACAACAGATTTGTGTGAATGTTAAGTGTTTGATACGTTGCCTAGCGACGTTGGTGACTCGCTAGGATTGGGGGAGCTTCGAGCATATTATTGTCTTCTGCCATTGACCCCACAGGTAACGATAAACACCTTCAGTCCTCCTCCAGCTAATATTAGCGCCATGCTGTATGAATAATCTCCATCTCATGTTAAGATTTGCAGTCATATTCAGTAAATTAGAATATGGGTTCTGGCTGGTTCATCAGATTAAAATCATCTTTTGAAAAACCTAAACAATTTTCATTCGACCCACATTTCTCAATTAAGAATATTTTTTTTATTGGTCTGACATAATATTCTGGTCTTAAATATGTTTTCATTAGCTGTAAGCAAACAATTATTATCATTTATAAAGCTTTAAAACATCAATCTGTGTGGAATTATGTGAACTGAGTTACTGAAACTCATGAATTTTTCATCTAATTTATTGAATATGATAGTTGGGAGTGGACTGCCTGAGAATTATGGAGTCTATTCCCTATTTCAATGAGAACCAATAAGGAATCAAATTGATAAGTGATACTGATAATGGAATTATTATGACTAAATTCAATTCCCATTCCTAGCTGTGGCATCAATTTGAGTCTCTCTGCCCTCCAGAAAAACACTTACAATATACAACATGTCATCTGAGTAACCCCTGTAATATAAATGTTATGTTAGTTGCATGTCTTTGTAAACGTTAGGTTTCTGTTAGCATCACCCTCCTTTGCTCTAGGAGTTGCTACCAGAAATGCTTTAGGCCTTTGTCAGGAGCACAGTGGTTTCAGTCTTTCTTCAACCAGAGCCTCAGTGGCCCCTGACAGCTAGTCCCTATACAGAGACCTGCAGTTGTCCGGGTTGTCCCATCAAAGTGTCATCTCTTATATGACATATCTGGGTGTGCCTTTTTGTCTGTAGTGGATTCAGCTACAGTGTAAGCTGAGTATATCTTAAAATATTATGACAATCTTTCCAAAAATTCAATTAAAACAAAAGTTACGTAGTTTAGTTTCAATAAATAGCATGAAAAGTTAAATGCTTCCTACAGAATGGAAAACAAGCATCTGATTCCTCTCGAGAACCGGATACGCAGTCTTTTACTCTCTTTCTATTTTCTATTTGTAGCTCAAACCGAAGGTGGCTTTTACTCAACAAAGCTTGACTTGCGACATAAAGCAATTTAGACAACCAGGTTGCTCAAAAAGTGAGTTATCGATGTAGAAAATAGATTTTTGTAATGCAGTGTAATTGAAACAAGCTGTCTTGCTGGATGTCTCATATCGCTGCTCATGTTTGCGTGTGTGAACGTCTGGAAATGTGTGCGTGGCTCATTCGTTTACTATAATTACTCAAACGTCTGAAAATTTATTTGTTCTCCAATTACTGTGTCAAACGTTCTAGTGCACTATTATAATATACTGGCCAAGGTTTGCTGTTCGGCTGCTTATCAAATGGCAGCAGGAAACACTCAAATCCACAAGTACACACTTTTCACAATCTGTCAAACCTTCATTGTCCACTGCCATATGTAATGAGTATTGTGCCGGATGTATTAGCTGTCTATCAGCACAGCTCAGCCTTGTGGCACCGTGAGTGTATGTTGGTGTATGGCACACATAGTAGGTCTGTTTGCCATCGTAGATATTCAGGTATAAACAGCTGCTTGGCTTTGACTGGCTGTCCAGAATGAGACTCAATTGGCTAATTAACTGTGATAAACGTCAACCCGCGTGAGATTTTTTTTCCTTTCCGTTGTCAATTCAGAACTTCTCCGATCTTCAACTTCATTCTGAATAAAAGTTTGTTTAAAAAAAAAAAAAGAAAGACACCAATCATTAGATATCATTAGATATCTAATGATATCTAATGATATCATTAGATGTAAATCTGCCAAAAAAAAAAAAAAGTCCTGCAAATATAGCTTTAATATGAAATATTTTATAAAAATGTAGCTGAGTGTAAAGTGTTGGGCTCTGTTGCTCTCCAAAACAGTTAAATGGGAAGCTCACCGAACTACATGACCTCTATTCATTCAACCCACACCAGGCCTTCATATGGACTGAAGATCCCATCATGTTGTGGATTGCTGCGTTAAAAGTCACATCATGAGTCCTGTGTCCACTGAGAGCAACTCTTTCACAGAGCTGGAGAGGCGCCACTTGACCAGTTGCATTTATTTCCATTTTTGAAGTTTTTAAAGCTGGTGGTGTGATGAGGGGAACTTTAAGGTTTAAACCTGCGTGTCTCAAAACCAGAGCTTCGTTGTCTAAAGACATGCTGGTTAATATTCAGTTTATGCACTGAGCTAGGGCTGTTGTAACCGAATATTTTAGTAATCGAGTAATCTATCGATTATTCTTACGATTAATTGGGTAATCGGATAAAAAAAAGGTAAAATAAAACATTGGTAAATCTAACATAACAGCAGTATTTCTATCGCATATCAATATCAGTCCAATTTTTCACATTTGAGCTTCTCTAATAATTACTTTTCTGTAGTTTAGAAAATTAACCTGTAACAATAATAGCTCACTTTGTTAACTTGAAGAGAAGTTACACAAAAATCTGAAATTATATTCAATGTAATAATAAAGAGGCAGGCTCACAAATAGCCTATCTATTTGTGAGCAGGCTATTATGAAAAAAATGTCTACACTCCAGCTTTCTGTTTCTGTCACTCTCACACATACACAAGGTGAGTCTATATTTTATTAGTTTATATGTGCAATCTTAGTCTTTTATGTATGCGTGTGAGAAAAAAAATATGTATGTGTGTGACATTTTAATAGTATATATGTGCAATTTTAATATTTGTGTGTGTGTATGAGTTTTTAGTAGTGTGTGAGAGACAAAACATAGTATTTTTTCCTAAACGGCCCCTCATATTTGACAGCTGCATTCGTCACACACAGAAACACATCTACCAGGTAAGTAACGTCATGATGCGCTTCGCCACCCACTTGTTGCAACCGGGGATGATATGAAATTTATTTTCCGGTATTTTCAGTAAAGCTACGCATCTAAAGCACAGCCGCCCGCAGTGTTCCGTCTATCCGTTTATCTGTATAAATAATCC
>CAEGAE010059449.1:0-34691 GCA_903067095.1 Girardinus metallicus
ACTCACACACTCACACCTAGGGACAATTTGGAGAGGCCAATTAACCTGACAGTCATGTTTTTGGACTGTGGGAGGAAACCGGAGTACCCGGAGAGAACCCACGCATGCACAGGGAGAACATGCAAACTCCATGCAGAAAGACCCTGGGCCGGGAATCGAACCCAGAACCTTCTTGCTGCAAGGCAACAGCTCATATATACATACTTATATATATATATATATATATACTTTGTGCCTGGGTCTGATCCAGCACAATTAATTAACTCTAATTAGCCACTAGCCCAAAGTAAACCCGACATAGGAGAGAAACTCTACAAACCGCTTGGTGTATTATTTCCACCTTGTGGTAATTTTAAAGTCAATTTCAAAGGTACAGTTGTATCTCCCAACCAGAGTCCTAAATGAGGTTGAGTAACCTCTTTTATTCCCATTTGTTGTTCTGCCTTAACTGTTGATTGCCGTAAACCTTACAGTAATCTGCAGTTTGTGCAGGAGTCATTTGTTTGCATGTGCAGCTCTGAGTGGAATTTAGAATCACTGAATAAGAAAATATTAACTGTCACATTCCCTGACTCCTGGTAACAGATCAAGAATAATTAATGGAGTAAAGTTTTTGTCATGGTGTTATTTTATAGTCGGAACAAAGATCTGAAGATCAATCAATTAATCAATCAATCAAATTTTATTTGTATAGCACATTTCAGCAACAAGGCATTTCAAAGTGTTTTACATCATAACAAACACAAATCAACAATCAAAACATGACATTAAGTCAAGTGCCATCGTTCTCATATCTAGATCTCATATCTTTGTATGTTTGCTATGTTTTAATACACCTATTATTGTGGAGAAACAGAAGATTTTCAAAGTCCTCCTCATATTCTTAGTATTCAGAATAGACCAGCTTTGATCCATCTAATAAGCCCCATCTGGCACAGTGTGTATCTCTGCAGTGAGGAAACTCCATGTTTATTTGTAATTCGAACCCGAACAGTTTCTCTGCCATGACTTCTTCTGACGTTCGTCAACTGCATTTTTTGTTTCGTCCAATTTTGTTTCTCACATCGATTAATCTTTTTCTGTCTTGTGTAGTGTTAGTGAATGTCTTCTCAAGCAGCTCTTTACTTCATCCTTTACAGAATTGTTTCCTCAGTCATTTTTCAAGTAACTTTACAAACTTGCCATTTCTTTCATTTGCCACGGTCCATTATGATCCACCCTGTAGCCTAAAATGTATGTCTCTACGCAGGCTACAGAGTATTACATGTTATTACAGAGGTCATATATCCTTGATGCTTCATTAAAATGTAAATGCTTTGCCTATTAGAACAAATTCAGCCTAAGGAAACAAACTTGTTGTTGATCACCAAATGTACAGATAAAGCTCTCTGAACCATCATTTTGAAGAATGATGAATGATGTGAGCCTGGGAGTTATTGGAGAAGCAATGAAGTGAAAAGTGAAATGCTTTTCCGTGAGTCAAAGTAATATATTTAACTTTTTAGGCTGCAGTGAAATCCAGGATGGTGATTTAGTTGCTAGCCTGTTTCCTTGCAGCCATGTTTATCTGTCTGGGGTCAAAGATCACAGGGTGTGCAAAGTTTCTTGGAAGTTCTTGCTGTGCGTTCGGCGCTGTGACGCTCCTCGTGCTCAGCTTGATGTCTGCTTTTGCAACTTAACATGTATGTAAATGAGCCACTCAATGTGTTCTGATACATTTTGAATTGAAACTGACAAAGCAGAATGCATCTATAACACATGACATGCTGCGCTAAAGGCTCTGGCCAGGTGTTGCATCTTCTGGCTGCAGGCTGCAGAAACACATCATCAAATGATGAACACATCACATCCAAAATATTTCTTCAGAAGAAAAATTACTTGAACGTGATAAAATATTAATTTGGAGATATTCAGTCCTTAAATCATCTGCACTTAAGATTTAGATTTGATGTTATTTTTTTCCCCTAGAGAGACATCATTTCATTTTTAAGGAGGCCCCTAAAACAATAATACAAATCATTGTTATAAGTAATCCAATTATATATTATGGTTTGGATTACAAGTAATCCAAACCATAATCAAAAATCATAATTTATTTCATTTGATTGTTGTGTTTTGTGAGAATTTTAAATCTAAATTTCAGCTCATTGGAGTTCTGTAAACACTTTGGTAAATTCTGCTTCAAAAAGTAACTTTTTATTTTCTAAACTATTAATCAATTATTAACTAGTCTATATTGCCTTTATGGACAGTGATTTAAAAAAGTGAACCTGTATAATGTTAAATGTGATGGGGTTGATATTTGGGTATAATGTTTGTGCTGATGCACAAAAATTAAGACACAAAACATTTAGAGCCCTGAATGTCATGGTTACACATCAGTGTGTGTTTTTGTTGATTTCTCTCACTTGTTTCCAGTTGCTCCCTGTAGTATTTAACTGTGTGTATTTCTGTTCACTTGTTGTCGGATTGTTTATTGTTCTCAGGTTGCCTTCGTCCCTGGTTCCTGTGTTCCCTCAGATGTGACTAATGTTCAGTTTATTAAATTATTAACTTTTTTCAAATGGGTCTACTGATGTTACACTTCAGTCCTTCACTACCACAAAACATGACACTGAATAGTTTTATAAGGCACTGTAAAAAACATACGTTGTAAGATCAATGCAACAGTAGCAACAGGAAAACAATAAAAGAAAATCAATGCAAATACAATAGGTAGGTATATTTGACATCTTAATCATCTCTGCTTTTCAAATTCTTTGCCAGCTTGTCAGATCTTAGCATCCTGAACATTTCTGGGATCCATACACTTTTGGACACAATTTTCACACTTTTTACCCACTTGACAGAAATGTGTTTTGATCACTAGTGGTTTTCCAGTTGTAGAAAGAGAAACTGCACCACCTAAACATTTTCTGAAGGGAAGTGATGCCAGAGAACAGGAAGCTTTTCACAACAGTTTGCTGGTCTGTCAGTCAGGTTTGTTGTCCACCTGTCATCACAGGAAGCCAATAAAACACATTGTGGCTGTAACATGACTAAATGTGAAAAAGTTCAACAGAAATGAATACTTTAAGAAAAGTGGACTATGGTGTGTGTCACATTTTGTCTAACAGTGCTGCCTGACTGAAAAATTACATCTCCTCTAGAAAGCCACATTTAAGAATGTGAAAATGATGATTTGTAATTCTCAATGCTAATTGTGCAACTGCTTATTTGCCCCCTTGTTTCTAGTATTAACTGTAGAAGACTGGTGAATGTGAGTGTGCCTAACCTCTTCCCTCTTCTTTTTTCAACAGGACCAGTATCCTGCCAGAGGGGAAATCGTGCTCTCATCCAGTGACCTCCAGCTGGTGCTACAAGTACAACTTAATCAGTAGGAATTCCTTCTGCTACATCCTAGATTGCCGTACCCTCAGTAGTACCCTCCTCTGCCCTCCACATGAGGACTGTAAAAATGATTAAGAGATGAAACATTGGCAAAAAAAGTGGAAACATCAATCATGTCCCCTCATCTATCATTCTGCTTAGTTTTTGCGTTGTCTGCATTACTCCATGTAATTCTCAGCAAAGCTCTCTGAATCCCTGATGCTCTATTGATAATGTGAAGCGTCTCTGCTTCTCTGAAAGTGTCACCATGGTTTCCACCAACATCATTTGAAGATTTTCATATTTCCCTCAAGGTAGATAAAAATCACATTAATCCTGAGTCACAGCTTATGGATTTATTTGCTTCTTTGTGATAGAAAAAGGAAGCGTGTAAGCGGCCCTGCCCTGGCACAACGTGAAGCAAGGCTAATCAGGATGAACGGATTGGTCCCATGGTGATCATGCAGAACAAGGCTCAAGGCCAGCTGAGGTTATGATGTTTCTGTGATAACAGCAAGGGGAGTTCGGTCTGCTGCGTGCTCATCAGAATCAAATGTGTAGAGACTCCCTAAGTGGGCCTCTTTAAGCCTGGAGGCAGAAAGAACCTGAGTACAGATTTTATTTCTTCATCAAACCCACAATGTCACATAAAACATGGAAAGCACATGTGCAGATTTTAGTTAGGAAGTGTGGGTCTAATAGTAGTTTGACTTTAAATTATGAAAGTCACCAACTGAATTTACAATGGCAACAGTACACAGAGTGAATGAGATGAATCAAAATTTCAGTGGCTCTGCAGTTTATTTTTGTTTAGATTTCGGCTTCAGATAATCCCAAAAAACAATGTAGCTGACAACAACAACTTCTGGCTCCTCTCTGACTTTCATAACATGGAAAATGTGTAACTTGTAGATGTGATCTCTGGCCCTGTTCAAACTTGTGGTGAACATGTGTTCAGACTGATCCGGATCAGCTGGTGAAACAGTCAGTGTGAATTGTTCCAACTGCTTTGCTCTAGTGAAAAATCACTTCAACACCCTTTCTTCTTCATTTCTTAAACCGGCGATTATATCTGCAAGTTGACACAAAAATAATTTGACTTTAGAGTGTGAGCATAGCTGAAAGCTAAGAATCTGTGTTTTTGAAGAAGGTAGAGTGCATGCTCAGTAAACTACACATTTTTTTAGCTTGTATAAAAAGGTTTTTACAGGCCTACTTCTACTTCATGTTTAGGTTATTACAATCAACTAATATGGATATTCCACCATGTTAGTTTGAGTGGTTTTTCAGAGGGTGTGTTCCTTTGAGTTCCCTGGCACCTGTATCGAATAAGAAACAGGTATCTCTTAACACCAACTTTATTTTAGGTTGAAAAACCCAGGGGTTGAGAGAAAGAAACAACTGTCTGCAAAAATGTTGTGTTGAAAAGCATGAGCTTCACACCAGACTTTAGTCCACTCTAATCAAAGTCTGGTTTGTTTGGCTGGACAGACTGGTTCGTTTGGGGAGATGTGAATGCATATTCAAACTTGGGTGCAGACCAAAAAAACAAAGTCTGACTCTACTCCATTTCTGTTTACATTTTGTGAAGAAGGAAGTTGCAACTATTGTCTTCTTCGGATGTTTTCATGTTGTTTCCTCTTGTGAATTTTGGTGTAGCACCACCAGATCATGGGGGGGGGAAGAGGTCTTCCAAAGGCTTTTGTTGGTTTGACACTGTGCAGTGTTAAGGAGAACCGCACCAGATGAAAATAGAACAAATGTTGCGATTTTGGTCCCAAATCAAGCAGTCTACCGGGTTACCAGGTGTGAAAACATCCTAAGAGTGTTTTCACACCTTAGGTGGTGAGGCAGGACGCTGTAGACCCAGGTTGGAAAGGAAATGATGATTTTAATGAAGATGCCAGCAAAACATCAATCCAAAGTCCAGGCAGCACAGAAAAAGAGCGGAAGGCTAAGGCTAAAAAAACTGGTAGCAACTGGAAACTAAGTGGACGGCAGCAACCGACGTAACCAGACAGGAAGACAGGACAGCTATGACAAGGACCCAGAAACACAGGTGGCAGAGGGTAATTACAGAACGAGACACACCTGGGAACAATCAAGGGGTAGACAGGACAACAGGAGACTCACTAGACACAGAACCTAAAATAAACGCACAGAAAAACTCAAATCATGACAAAGAGCTTCTTATCAATAAAAGGACACAAGCCCATGTTGGCTTGCTTTAGAGTGAGGAATCAGAGTTCCTACCTTCCACTGGATGCTGGAAAAAAGAATCAACAGATGGTGAACACAGCTGATGGGGTCTGTAGATAGATATCTAGTAGCACAGCTAGTATGCGGCATTGTTTGTTTGGTATTTTTCCTGTCCTTTGTATTATAGGTAAATTACCTCTAAACAATGTTGTGTTTCCCTTGTCAGCTAAAGAGGGTCACTGAGGTTTCTTTCTGGATGTGCTCACCATGTTAGTAGTGTTTAAAACTCCCAATAGCAGCTCATTGAGAAGGAGAGGGACAGTGTGTGTTATTGTTGTACTTCTACCAGATTCTACTAACTAGAAGAAATATGATAATTAGGGCAAATGTGCCACTGGAACTGGAGGGAAAAACCAGTTAACATTTAACAGTTAGCAATTTTGATGCACAAGTATCTTTGAATAATTAATTTTGCTAGTATAAATTATAGGAAGGTGATGATATTGATTATTTTGACAACCCTACTTCTTATTATCCTATGCTGTCCTATGATAAACAAACATGTTTATCATTGACATTAATACACAATAAGTGGAATAATTGTGTAAATTTAAAGGCATAAACCTAAATAATTTCTTGCTTTGTAAGTACAACCATTAAAATGCTCTTCAAGTTTATTTTTTTAATTACTGTTTTCCATGTCTCCACGACAGCATGTATTTAATTTAATGCTTAAAGGAAAGGAAGAACAAAATATTTACATTTCTGCTTTTATTTTTAAAGTAGAAAAACAAGTAGATAAACTGCATCAGAGAACAGCATTTTATTCTGACAGGACCCTGTGGTTTTAAAAAGAAATCTGTTCTACTTTCCAACCACTCTGGCCTCCTGTAAGCTCAGTAATTCTGTGTATAATGATACCTACATGTTTATGTTGTTTCTAATGGAAACAATTTTGGTGTAACATAGCTGGGCAGGTTATTGAAGCACATTTGGAATTGTGAGTGCTTGACATTGACGGAGATGAGTGAGTTTGAGATGTTTCAAGAGAGTGCTACATTTAGGAATAATTCCATATTTCAAACTTAATAGATGCATAGTGCTTCAGTTGCTTGGAAACAGTTTGATGACTTGGTAAGAGGAGACCAATGGAAAAACTGATATAAACTGGCTGACCGACTTCAAACTGCAGAAAGCCTAGAAGCAGTGGTGGCATAAATGAACCATCGAATGATACAGAGAGGAGATGGAAGTGAAAACAGAGATGACTGCTGATGGTACTCAATCTGGGCAAAGGTTTCATGGGCAGGACAGCGATTGTAGCAGGCGTTAATTTTAAACCACCCGAGGTAAAGTTCAGGAGTTTGGTTTGGATCAGTGACTCTAGGTCAGAGAAAGACGCATGTTTCCTGGGGAAGTGAGCAGTCAGAAGGAGGAGTTAGTGGAAATGTTACTGGAAACAATTATTATTTTAATCTGTGGGGTCTCTGCCACTGGGACTGGAGGAAAATACCAGGAATCGGCAATATGTTCCAGAACCAAAGGGGAAGGACGTTGTTACACAAAAGCTTCTAAAAGAGAAAAATGCTTAAAAGAAAATGTTATCCAGTTATTAACAGAAAACATCACATAAACAAAAAAAAAAATTAAATCCTTGCTCTTATAATGAAAGGGCTGGATTTATGACAGGCTGGTTATCAAAGAAGAAACATGCTATTATAAAGACAAAAATATGACAGAGTCTTACTTGACAGAGAAAATAAGTTGAATTTATGATCATATTTTTATTACATTGGAAATTAATCAAAACATGTTTCAGTTGCTTCATTTGAGGCCAAAATATATTTGGGTTATAAATCCCCTCTGGCCATCTCAGGATCCCCCAGAATGAACTGGAGTGTCTTAGATCTGTGATCGCAGCAGCGTGAGCTCTTAGGCGAGTACTAAAAGGACATAGTTTGTTACATATTAAAATCCTTTTACCTCTCGAACTGAAAACAGAACTTAAACAATTACTACTACTATTAAAGCTATTTGTTCTGTTATCCTATGTTCATATCCACTTTATTGGTCCTGAGTTTGTAACATAAAATTTCTTACCATCTGTCATAGTTTTTGATATTTTGTCTGACCCACATGAAGAGATGCTCTCAGGAGACCAAAAACGTTTAAAGAGTTACAAAGTTTATGAAAGGTGCAATGATGAAGGTGTCAGGAGATGTGGGGTCCGGGTAAACCAGGATGATGGAGGCAAGTGAGCCGAGGTTAGTAATGTGAACAGAGTTAAACCAAATGCTGCAAATGACGCTTACTTGTGTGGATTGGAAATGTCCGACACGGAGAGGTGAGTGGGTTCAGAGGAAGATCTGGTTGACTCAGAGCACTGATGAGATTTTTTTTTTTTGTAGAGGGTTTGTTTGATTTGATGGCCGGGAACACAGAGGAGGGTGGAACAGGTTTGAACTCAGCACCAATGGAGCTGGCTGAGGACGAAGGAAAAGGCTGCCAACAGAGTCCGATTGATTCAGAAAGTTGTTGGAGGTTTGTTGGTGGCTGACTGAACTGACGAACAATCTGGAATGGAATCCAGGTATTTGTCTGGGAAACCTTGAGACAAGACCATGCTGACCTCAGGGGGACAGAACCTATTATTTACACTATTTGTAAGAAAAAAATTCTCTTAATTTTTTGTAAGAAGGTAAATTTTCTTAAAAAATTAATTTGTAAGAAAATTTAGTTTAGCAATTTTCTTCCAAACAAAACATGTAGTTGTCTGGAATGAGCTGGTCGAAGCAGGAGCTTCTTCTTTTTCTGTACTTCTGTATATCTGGTGATTTCATCCTTAAACGATACTTTGTCACAAACATCTTCATCACTCAGAAGAGATGTGTTCCTGTCTCAGTCAAACTATCTTTTGCATGTAAATTTGATACTTTGATACCAATTGTTCTTCAACAAATAGACAACTATTTTGTCATATTTGCTCCACACTAGCAGGACATCACAGAGAGGACAATAAAAAATCCTTGAATTCTTGAAGATGACTTATTAGTCATCTTAAAGATGACTAATAAGTCGCAAAGATCACAAACTGATCTTTGTGCTTAGGTAAAAAGCACAAAGATCAGTTTACTTATGTAATAAAACATGTCATTACACCATTGCTGGAGCAACACAGTGAAACACTGTTTTGTGTCTTCAACACAGTGTTTAAACCACTGTATTGAGGTGATGTAAACAGCTAAATCTGCCAAAAACCTAGGCTTGCATTGTGAGTTACAGACAAGTTGTAGATTTTCAGATTAAAAGCGTGTTGAAGGTAGGGCTTTCAAATTTCTAAATAACATCTTACCTGTTCTCTAATACCCATAGACACATTTACAATCCAACTAGACATAAACTGGTTTCGTATTTCACAGACAACACCAGATACAATAAAACAACACCAAACGCTCATAATTTTCACAATATTTGACATTTGACGCCAGACATGATCGAGTGGTGGTCAGAGCTGATCTCTCCCTTTCCATTCCATCAACAAGTTCTTTTTAGTGGCAGTGGGTCCCCAGGCTGTGAGTTGCCTCTGTCCTGTTGCATTCCTGGCAAGCCAATAATTGCAAATAGCATTCCCAGCAATAGAATTTTCAATGTTCCTCAGAGTGTGTAAGCCAGTGGTACCTCTCTTATAGTTACTGGTCTGAAAGTGGCCAACCAACTTAAAAATGGATTTCTAATCAATCTGAATTTAAAGCAGATAGCTAAAAATGAACCTGTTCTACCGCTGTACAGCTTAAGTGAGGGGACTGCAGAAGTGAATTAGTTTATGATATAATCTGGTGAAAACATGACATTTATGGTTAAACTGTACACTTTAAAGTTTATTATTATTATTAACCTCGGCCTTCTCTACTGATCCTGATGGCCAGATTAGATTGTCCCTGGCAGCACAGATACTGAAATCTGATTGGACGAAACGTCAATAATCCACACAGAGATGGAGGGGAAACAGCACAGCCTAGAGTAACTTAAAAAGAGGAGAAGTTATTTGGAATTAGGTAAATTTGTCACATTTAATTGGATATACATTTTACTTTAGGTTTTAGCTTTATGGACCAGATCATGCCACTGGCTTCTGTCATGATCTGGTCCAGAGATTCCATTTAAAAACCCAACCTACCAATTTATTTTGATTCTTGCTTTCACTAATGTTCCTGCATGTCCTGCGTTTCATCAGAAGTTATGAAGGATAGTACAACAATACTGATGATTTCCATGCGTAGGAAACAGTATAATATATGCTGTATGGCTACATTTTCTCATCAATCATTTAATTTAGTGGAAAGTAACGGTCTGAACTAGGCTAATCTCTACAGAAAAGCCTTAAATAGATTGAATGAAAAATGCCATTTGAGGAAAAAAACTGTAACACAAAACAAAAAAAAAGTCATTTATTCAGTAATTGAACTGGCACAGAGTCAGCTCGTCTCTCTCAGAGGGTAACGTTACAGGAGGTGTGCGTATGTGTGCATGTGTTTACTCAGTTTCTTAAAAAAAGTCAAACAAATGCGTACATTACTAAAGATGAGCCAGTGAGCATAATAAATATTAATAACATCAAAACTGTTTGCCTGTAATATTCAATTAGTTTACTGCTGACTGTGGACCTCTGTCTCATAGCTTTGGTATTTCACACACCAACACAGCTCAAGCTGTTGCTACGGCACTCGGGGACAACATTTCATTTTAATTGCAAATTTTCCATTGAATGTTCCAAGATGAATTGTAAGCTGTCTTTATGTAAATTAAAGTCTTGATTGTGGTGCCACTGCAGGATGTTGTGTAATGAAATAGGTGATACCTGCTTTATCCTGCTTGTAGTGAAGAGGACGGCAACTGAAAACCCATCCGGCTGAGCTGAATGTGGTGCAGCTGTTAAGGAAGGCTTTAAACTTGACAAGGATTTAATTAGGATACAAATCCTAAGAGAATCCGATTTTACAAAGATAAATTCACACTCTCCTGGTCATAGCATCTATCATCGATTTCTCCTCAACAACTTGGTAATTTCCATGTCTCCATATTAATTATATTTGACATCAGCAGCTGGCTTTGTTTTAATTATCTCCAATATGTTGGGATTTCAGTTTTAATATCCTACGGCTTCTGGGCCTGGTCCAGCTACTCTGGTGCTTTGTGGTGAGCTCCATTTGGCTACAATTTGCCACAGTTGTAAATAATTACTTGTGTTTTTGTGCTAAAAAATGCTAAAAGTTAAAAAAAATTTGATTTGCACAAGCAGGCGAGATAATTTGGAGAAAATAGCGTGTGATGCTAATGGGTAGGTTGTTATTGCACAATAGCCAGCCCCACCCTAAAGCTCTCAACTCCCATGGACTGACTACTGACCAGCTTTCCGTCTAACGGGTCCGGAAAATCTCTAAAACCTTGAGTCTTACTCTGAGATAAGTCTAGATAAGATAATCTATTCAAGCTGGTAGCGAGAGAGACTGATCTATCTTTAACTATCTTCATCCAAAAGTTACGACCTCTTTCAGTTAATAAAGCAATCAACTGAGTAGCCCTGCAATTGCATAACTCCAAAAACCACTCTTGTTAACGGTAGCTCTCTCTCTATCAATAACGAGCACTTGTTACCAGCTAGATAGTTTTTAGTGGCTCAGCATAAGCCCCAAGGTCATTATTTTACCAACACTAAAAGAGACGTCTGAAACCACCACTTTTCTAGAATCATGCTCAGGGATTTTACATTAGTTAGAAGAACCATACTCAGCGAATGACTCAATTAATTTAACTGTCCACAAATCTCAATTAGAATTTTAGGACAGCCCAATTGTTGCCTAGTTGAATGAGTCCACTATAAACCTAGGCTAATCCATCTTTACTGTCACTGTTACTGTTGAATAAAAAAATCTATTTAAAATAAGCAAGCCACGCTTAGCCTGGTGGGGGGTGCAAATAATTTGCAGTGTTTACTATACTGTGTACTATATACATTGGACAAAACAACATGATTGAACCACTTGTGCGTGCAAGGGCTGAGGCAAATGATACAAGTGATATAGATGTGGGGTCGGTTGTACCCCACTCGTAAACACTGCACGGGAAGAAGTTGCATGTGTCTTGCAGATTTTTGAAGAATATGTGAGAAAAGTCCTGCAATCGTGTGAAAACGCATCAACTATTGACTTCGGCTTGTGCCAGGCCCTCTTCTTGATTTCTTAAATAAAAATTAAATTACAGCTACCTGACCAGTGGTACATGTCTGTCTACTAAAGATAGATTAATCATGTCTAAAATGGGGGCAGAAATCAAAGGCAATACCTTCTTAAGTAATATGTTTGGGGTTGGGCTCAACATGGAAAATGAAGCTTTAGATTGAAGCTAATAACTTTTGATAACTCAGGAAGTTTAACTGGGTTCAAACACAAATATGCCAAATTCTGCCTCACCTGGTGAAGACCCGGGAATCATGTTCAGGAGGATGCCAATCATTTTATTTTTTCCACTAGAGTCAGTTTTCTTTAATGACAATTCCATGTAGTGATCTCTTCTGTGAGCTAGAGGGATGGTTGGCTCTACAGAGGTCTATGTAAGTTTGGCAACTGTACGAAAAAACGTCAGATTAACTGTGTTGTTGATTTCTATAATGATGATCACATATTGCCCTGATCTCTGATCTTCATGATTAGCTTGTTATTGTCACAATAAATCTAAATTCTTATGAAGGTAAACAGAATTCCACAATAATGGTCAATAAAGAACAATAATTATTGCTGCATACCAGCTCTGCACTACTATTGGGTTTAGACTGCAGAATTTATATTTAAACCCTGTTGTCTAATTTATTTTTAATACATTTGAGTATTGGAAACAGTGCTGATTATGTCAGATAATTTGTATATGTGGCCAACTGAAATTGCTGACAATTAGCCACTTTGGCTAATAGCTTTTAAACTTGATATAAGCAAATGATCCTGAGCAGAGTTAGGAAATGCAGGAAGCTATCAAGTGGAGTTGAGATGTACGAAAGACAGTTGTTTCACAAAATGTACGTCCACTGAAATTTTGCATATGAGGTCACAGTGTAAGAATGTGGAAGAGAGTTGAACTTAAACAGAGAACAGGTGGCTGCGCTTTCGTATCGCCTTCAGGCTCTGCAGACGCACCTGTTTGGCTTGTATTGAGAAAGTCCTAGTAGAGCAGCTGTGCAGCCTTAAAATATTTTTGCACTGTTTTTCACTATTGTGCACAGCTGTGTAGGTGTGCATGCACCCTCCTCACCAGCACACTTCCCTGCACCTGCTATACGCTGAGTGCAGCTCTGTCCACCATTGTGCTCCCATCTCTAATGACACTGTAGACTCATCTGTTTAGAGATGAGTCTACATGCCAATACTATAGCACTTTAGCAGTGACAGACAGACTCCTGTTTAATGAGAGTGTTGTGACTATTTTAAACTGTTCAAAGCAGTGTGATGTTGCATGATGTTGGTTTGGAATTTTTCTAATAAAACTTTTACTGGATGTCCTGGAATGACAGAGAAATGGCAACAATTCTCTGTTTACAGGAAACCCGCTAATTGTCAAACAATGCTGTGCTGCTTTGTTGTTTCTTACCATTGTCTCGACTCATTTCAGCTGCTCTGATTTAACTTGCATGTGGTTCACTGGGCCACATTTAATTCTTGTAATATTCTACTGAAGCTAAAATATGGCTAATATAAAACTGACCATGGATGACAGCACAAAGAGCGACCCTGAGCTGCCACCACACCTTTGTTTTCAGCTGCAGCCATTAACGCTGACCCTGGAACAGTCTCAAGGAGTTTGTCTGGACATCATAGAGCTGACAGACCATGAACAGGCCAAGGGGCCAATTAGAAGTGGTGTGGTGAACACTGAGGATTCGGGTTTCCCCCGTCGGAGTGCGTGTCCTGTGGAGTGTGCTTGCTGGACCACGGACGCTGTCTGGGTCACCTTCTACATTTAGGATTTTTTTGAGTTATCTTAACAAACATCACCAAATTCAGTTTGTTACAACAGCACAAGTCAAACTCGATAGGCTGCATGGGTACAGAAAGAGATGTTAGGAGAATTTTGAAAAACAAAATGCTGTGAAAATAAAATAAAATTGTCATAAATTCACACATATACAGACATACTGTAACATAAAAACTCTTTGTGCAGTTTCAGTGGAAATATAGCGAAAAAATTCTATATGTTTAATTATATATATATATAATACAGTTGCATTTTTATAGCAACTGACAGTAAAATAGCTAGTTGATTGTGCTATAAAATGGCACTTTGTGCCTGGAGATTACATGATACTGCCCCTTTAAAGCTCTCCTTTATTCACCCAAACCCAAACAGGCGACGTGGTTACAGAACATTCATGTGCATAAACTCCTTTCGTACACCTGGGGGACTTCCTGTTTCAGTATGCATCCTCCCCTACTCGCCGAGGTTCCCACTCCCAACCTGCATCCTTCGTTTTACTTTTATGAAATGGTCTGACTGTTCCTGCCAGATTGCTTTGGAAAAATATTGGGAACAAGCTGAAATAGTTCTCATACCTGTCTGTAAAACAAACTGGCTAAACCTTTAACTAGGCTCAGCTTGCTGGGTTTGGCAGAAAGGAGCAGGCAGCAGGCTTGTCAGAGCTTTATACTGGTACCAGATGTTTTCCACAGTCCTGAAGAAGTCTGATAACTACGGCCTTTAATATAAAAATATTGATTATTATGGTTTTAGTAAACAACAGCTGAGCAACAGCAAATATTTTTCTTTCCACTGAAAAGTAAACCACATGATGCAATTATTGTGTGTTTGATTGAAGCAGAATCTCACATCTGACCAGCAAGTTATGTTTATCCAGATATCTGAGAGAGGACCAGGAGAAACTCATGATTACATTAACTGCTGCTTGAATATTGATTTTTTTTTTCCCCTCTTTCTTTCAGTAACCATTAACTTCCCACCTCAGGCCCATGAACAGTGTAATTATGATAAAAGTACTTGTTTTTCCCTTGCAGTCACCATACCAGCGCCGGTCACCTGGCTGCTGCCTTATCACCTTCAGCTCTTCCTGCTGATGTGATGAATATCTTCTCTCAGCACTCCTGGAGACCCAGAACAAAATACTTAATTCAGACACACAGCAATCTTTCAATTACACCTTCTGGTTTTCTCTTTCAGCCTTGTTAGACATTCAGCCATTTTTCTTTTGATAAGAGTGTTTTACGTTCCTCTCTTTTCTTCCCCCTTTACCAAAAGCCCTTTTTATGGTCAGCCTTATTTAATTTAAATTGCAGTGGACTTGGTGTGTATTTTGCAGGAATATATAAGGATAACTGAGAGGTTTGTTTCTCTGTTCATTAGCTGCTTTAAACAGAATGGAAGCAAAAGAAAAGGCAGCTTTGAGGCCCCTACATTAGTCAGATGTTTATTATTTTAGCACAGGTGACTCTTAGGAAACTCCTAGGATCTAGGTGTTGGTAACCCCTAAACACACTGTGTAAAAAACGTCAGCAGTCTTTGGTGTAGATATACCATGTTGATATTATTGGCACGATAATCTGGGCCCTTTGAGACACTTAAGCAATGCTTATCATGTGAACATGATATAACAACATTGCTGTATTTCATCTCTCTCTATAAAATTCTGAGTCAAACTAGTTAAGCTTTATTTAGTGCAGCCCTGAAATGTTCTAAGTTTTATCCAGGAGTAAATGAAAATGATTACAGCTTTTAGAGCTGTCTTCTGGCAGAAATGACCAACATGCCTCAGCAGTAATAAGAATCAAAACTGATGACCAGTGACCATTTAAGACAGAGTATAATTTGCTATTCAACTTGTTGTTAATAATAAAGTGCAGTGTTGTTCTTGTGTCCTGACATTGCTCCCGTGATTCGTACTGTGAGAACACATCCCTAGAGGAGAATCTCCCACAGTGAGGACTTGAGTGGCAGCAGGAGAAGAGTTAACGTCAGGTTCTCTTTGCCGTCTTGAGGCATTGTTTGGTGTCTGGATGTGCTCTCTCACTATTTCTTAAGGTTTGTATGGATCTCTATGTGTCTATGAGCCACATGTACATGCATGGAAACTTGTTCATACTATTTTTAGCTTCACAGCTATGTTCCTCACAGAGATGTACAGTTTACCTTACAGTCTCTTAGCGGTGATAATGTGCTAAAAATAAATAATATAGTGAATTCTCACTTTAACAGTTCACACTGAACCACTCTTTAATGACATTTTTTGTTGCGATCCAGTAACTCTTCCACATGACACCAACGACTGGAGTCTCTCACACCGGCACTTTGTGAAACCGTGTTTCAGAGTGAAACTTTTCTGTAGCATTCCCTCAGAGGTATGCAGTTCTCTGCAGGTCTGAAAGCGCACATGCGCAGAATGAACAACAAAAACAACTGCAGATAGAATTGTGCTGTGTGTTGTGCTACTTGACCTGCTCAGTTTACCACAATTTCTGATCAGGGATAAATGTGTGTTACATGGAGGTGCTGTGGTGGCACAGGGGCAAAGCGCAACCCACGTATGGAGGCTTTAATCCTCGACGCAGATGTCACAGGTTCAAGTCCCGGCCTGTTGACCCCTGCTGCATGTCTTCCTGCTCTCATTTCCCACTTTCCTGTCTTTCATTCTCAAATAAAGGCTACTAGAGCCAATTTAAAAAAAAGGTGTTAGATGAGCACTTTGTTCATGGGAGACGTAAATGGATTATTGTTTATAAGAGTCAAAAACACCTGCACATTCGATGACATGCTAAAATCACAACGCCATATGGTGGCAACTTAGATTCTAATGTGATATTAACGCCTGAAAATGTTCAGGTTAATCGCGTGCACTAACGCGTTAACGTTGACATTCCTAATACATATATGTGAGAGAAAAAATTAAAAAAATAGTTGCGGCATCCTATCCTCAAACAACTTCTGCAAAAAGACCAGAATATAGCCATTTACATATTCTGGGTGAAAAATAATATCAAAACTGAACTAAAGCACGTGTGTTGCACATAATGCAAGCTGAGAAATAACCTAAGCTAGCTTTAGCAAACAATGTGATAGAAGTGACAGTAGTTCAGTATAATCACATAAAATATATTTTTGCCCACAAATAAACACAAAACTACAATACAATGTTTTTTAAAAAGTATTTATCCGGTGAAAGTAGTTTTTGGCCCTGCCCTCCACTGTTGTGACATCCTGCCTTTTTATAGTACCAAAGAAAGCTTCTACGTCAGCCCTCAAAAACTTCACCTGTTTCCAAGACTCCCACATTATGAAGTTACGAGAGTCACTCCAGCTGTTCCACCTGAGTAAACAAACAGAACTATGCTCTCACCATTCCTTTTCACTCTATAGGCCTCAGACAGGACCTTCTTCAGATGCATTACTCTGCATTTGTTAGGTGTCTCAGAAATGAACAAGAAGGACAAGAGTGCAAAGAGTTGGTGGGCCAGTGTATAGCATCTCATGGAAACAATCACACTGTCTTGACAGTGAACAAAGCAAAGGAGATGACTGTAAAGTTCAGGAGAAGCAGGCGAAGGTCAAACACTATTACCAGCATGGGAGAGTAAATGGATCTGGTGAAGGAGTATAAATGCCTTGGTCTTCACCTAGATAACAGACTGGACTGGAGACTCAATAGTAAAGCAGCAGGAAAAAAGAAGCAGCAGAGAAGATTTTATTTCTTCAGGTTCTTTGGTGTTTGCAATAAGATTCCGCAGATTTCTATAAGTCTATAAGTTGTAGAGAATGTAAGGTTTTTGTCATTATCTGTTGGGGTAGCAGCATCAGAAAACTAAATGTGAAAGCCTCAACAAGCTGATAAAGAAGACTAGTGTTGTTCTGAGGAGTGGTCTGGAACTCATGGAGATGACTACGCGAAGAAGGATTCTTTTCTTTATGAACTCTGATGACACGCCTGAGCGTCCTCATGAGACTGTCCTACAGTAGAGTGTCTTCAATCAGAGGCTGTACTTTTTCTTCCTTAAAAGGCCGATTTCAGATCGGCTGGTTACAGCCATGTTTTTGTGACAAGCCAAATGCACAAACATAAAAGAACTGATCAAACAGTCTACACAGGGGTGCTTTTTAGTCTATCTGCTTTCTTATATGTTATGTGTTACTATAGCTGTACTGTAATTTGAACATAATGTTTGTTTCAGGTTTCTTCCTTAGATTATAAAAATTGAATATGTGCATAGAAAATCAAGTGTAAATTGAAATGCACCCTTCCACAATTCATATACAATTATATTTCTGTTGTATTGTTTCAGCATTGTATATTCCACAAGCACAACAGAGTAATAGCTTGTTAACAACAAGATCAAATTCTGCCACTAATGGTAATTCCATACTTCCACTCTTATGAACCCACAGATCTTGGTTTATCAGTCACTATCTCCTGCCTGCAGTCCTGACCGGACCCCTGTTGAACCGCTGAGGGGTCAGCCTATGTTTGATGTTCCTACCAGAGTGACCAACCAAACCACATTGGCAGACCCATGATGTCCCACAGCACTGTGTGACCAAGCTGGTGCCAGGATTTTGTGGTTCTCTGGGAGTTTTCAATGTAAAGCTGACATAGAACTTTACTTTGGAAGCTTTGTTAACCATCCAATGCAATAAACAGCATAAAGCAACAGCCAATAACAGAATAAACTATTTTTCATAGCAGCAACCTATATAGTCACCTCTGCTACTCAGTCTCTGCTGCTGTTTCTTTGTAAAGAAACATGCATCACTCAAAACTCTGCATCATTATGAGATTATATGCTAAGAGGCATATAAGACATAATCAGCCAAAGACAAATTCCCTCACCTTTGTTGTTTTTTAACAAAACAAAACTACTGAGTGAAAAGTACTCTGGAGTAATGTTCCAGCATTGCTTTTCTTTACTTCGTAAGTACTTTACAGCTTCAGATCTTTTATTAGCAGTGGTGTTGGGGGTTGTGGTTAGTAACATGTTTCAACTGTTTCAGAGAAAAGGGACCTTTGTTCCATAAGCTATTGTGAAGTCAAGCGATGTAGAGATGAGGAAATGTTTTTAAGACGTTGTTGTTCTAGTGATAGGCATGTTACTTGACATTTCTGCAGCTCTGCATCAATGCAAACATGAAGAGAAGCAGCAGCTGAGCAGCAAGAGGTGTCTGTGACAAGAAAAAAGAAATAACACCTTTTGAGCACTTCTCACTTCCCTTATATCTGCAATAGAATTTATGGTGCACTGAAAGCATAGCTTCCTGTTTTCATGTTTCTTGTCCCTCTAAATCTGTCGTTACATACTTCAGCAGCCTCTTTCTATAGATCTAAACTGATTAGGATTTGGTTTAAATTCACACACGCTGAGTTTGACTTGAGGTAGACTTTCAGAAACTGTTTTTAAAATATCTAGAAAAAATATGTTATAATAAATATTTCAGAAATCTTATAATGGACTCTCTCCTCAAGATTGTACTTCTCTTGCCCAATAACCACTGTAGATAAGCAACATTAGCCCATGCTGGGACCCTGCAAGGACAAGCTCATGTATACAGTAGATGGATCTCAGAAATGCAACTGTGTTTTTGGAATTCCTGTTTGGTAGAAAATAATCCCATCTCGACTTAGGTATAAGTATGAGCCCCAAGGTCAAGGGACTCAGGGTTTTCCCCGGAAAACCCGCTGAGCCTCGTGGTAGAGGCGGCATCCCACCACTGTCTACCACTCTCTCCCACTGTCTCCCACTGGTCCACCAGTGCCTACCAGTGGTCCACCAGTTGTCCATCAATTAAAAACAATTTGAAAATATTACTACATAATCATGTGTTATCGGTTACTGAAGAACTAACTATAGAATCTTAAAAAGGCACATTTAAATACAATTTACATAAATAATGTGAATATTTTGCACTTCAGTTAAATCCTAATTAAGTAATCAGCCGTTGGGTCTTAAAACAAGCTATGTAATGCTGGTCCCATTTAACAATAAAAGCATTTTACTGTTTGTTTGCAGAGCAAAATATTCTTAAGGTACAAAATTCAAATATTGTGAACAGTTTTTTTGTGTTTTCTTAAATCTTCCCATTTTATTTTGTGATGTCTGCAGGTTGGTGCAGTATTTTGATATGATGGTTGTGATTAGTTGTTATTCATCCAAGCAATGCAGTATTTGCAAGGAATTCTGTGATTGGATTAAAAATAACTGTGTTTTACGTACCCATCATGCACATTTTGCACATAGTCTATTCTTTTTCAGTACACAAGTACACATGCACATCCTGTTCATTTCTGCTTTGGAACGTTACCTTTGGGCGAACCGGCTTCCTTTCTGAATTGCTAATCATCCCAGATGCTAGTTGGGTTAATTAACTGTGTGTGTCCATGATTGTTTGTCCTGTGTCTCTGTGACGGACTGTTGACCTGTACCCCACTTTTTGCTCATCAACCACTGGTCATAGGCCCCAGGATTCCATCCATCCATCCGTTTTCTAACACCTTTGTCCCTCATGGGGTCAGGAGGTGTGCTGGTGTCTATCTCCAGCGAATGTTTCGGTCGAGAGGTACACCCTGGACAGGTCGCCAGTCCATCGCAGCTCCCCAGGATTATGTGGGAATAGAAGTTTGATCAATCAATAGATCCAAATGATATGATTGATAAAATGAGAATTGCTCATGAACATGTTTTTAAATTGATTAAATATCAGAAAAGCGTTACAAATAATTTTTGTTTAAACTCCCAGCAATTTTTGCTTTGAGGCTCTTCTCCCAACTGAGCAACATCATCAATCAAGTCGCTGGGCTCCCAGAATCTTGAAAGGTAGAAAAACATTTGCCAGTTTTAAAAGATATGGACGAAAGTAATATAAAACAGGTTTATCACTGTAATTGTTAAACTGAACAATTGTTTACCAGAGTGGCCATTATTTTCTATTGCATTCTTAGCTTTCTCAGTTTAAGCATAAAAGTAAAAATACTGATTGATTCTTTCTCCATTGCCTGGGGGCAGAGTGTATTGAATATCAGCACAATGCTGTGAAGGCTCATTAAGTTTGCTTCATCCACAGAAAACATGAAAGTTTAAAGTAAAAACTCCAAACAAATAGAAGCAACATATAGTTAGAGGTATGTTCAAGAAGACCCAGGTGCTTTATTGAGATAACTGCTGCTTGAAACATAAAAATAGCACTAATAATAGAGATGAATACAACTGCATTTTACGGTTAGCTCCCTTTAGCTTTTAGGACCTGTTCGTTGTGACTTGGAAACTATACGGAAACTCAGCGCTTTTAGCTTGGAAGGGTCCGGAGGATGTCAAAGATGTTTCATGGACAAACATGAAAGGATTTAGCCCAAAATCTGGACTGTGGACGCTGACATTAGCTTTGGAGACATTTGTGCTGCTGCTACATGTTTAGCACTGAGATGTTATTTTAGGCTTGAATAGCTTCACTGATAGGTTTACTACTTTTAGCACAACTTGTACCCAATTATATATATGAAACAAGCTTAATATTAGGACTGAAACTGAATAAATAGCCTTCTATTTGATTAATTTGGCAGATAATTATCTGACCACTTGGTACGAGTAGAGCAGTGAAGTTTCATTCCCAGCTTCCAGTTAGATACATTTTTGTGAGCCAAGAGAAGCATCTGTCATCCATTGCTGCTGTTCTAAAAAAGATTAATTGTGTTAAAATTTTTAACGCATTAAAAATTATGTAATTAAACACATTACAGTAGGGCTGTAAGATGACTACCAGGAATTTTTGGACATGTGGATAAATAGCCTACATGTGTTCACAATCCAAAGTTTACCCAGACAAATGTGGAATGATTCATTCTGCTCTGGTGAATGTTTTCCTTTGCCTCATCAGTCCCAGCTGGATGGAACAGGACAAAGTAATGTGGTGTTAGTAGTGGCATGTGTTTATCTGATCTAAAAGGAGCCAAAGTGTTGTTCAGCATTGGTTTGGCTCAAACTACTATTGACTTCTGAGCATGACGCATCTGAACCTGGCTATGTTTTTGTCTATTTCTCCACATATTTAGCCATAAAATCTATGATAAACTCATGTTTTATTTTCTCTATTGTTTTATATATGGAAGACCTTCCTGAGGTGAGTGACTCATAGATACTCACTCCTCTAAATATGATCTTTGATGTTTTTCCCAGTTAAAATTGATGGCATGTGAACAAACCCTGCAGAAAACTTGTTCTCACTGTTGCCAGTCAATTTTCTGTTTTAAATTCATTCCTAAATTTGACATTTTTTATGTCTCCTCCTGACTTTTTCATTATACCATTTGTGTGTGATGAGAAGTGTTTATACAAAAATCCAAAATAACCTGTCTTACATTTTGCCACACTAATTGTGTGTTTTACAATACTGAAGAAGAATAAGAGCCCAATTTAAAACGTTCTGCTCAGCCAACTTTGAAAATGTAGCTCTGTCATGTTTAAGTGATGGTTGATGTTGGACCCAATTGCAGAGAGTTAGAGGCAGCAATGGATTTTGAAAATTTAATGAAAGGTATTAGAAAAAACATACAAAAATCACAGGGAGCCAGGGCTGAACAAAATGTAAAACAACCAATAAGGAGATATGTGGAGTACACAGGGAAACCAGAGAAGTAACAGGAGGAACCAGCAAAGAGAGACTGAGAAAGAGGTGCTTAAGTACTGGGAGGTTGAATGCTGAAACAATGTACCAGTGCTGTTTATCTAACAGTTTGCAGGTGTGTGGGGAGAGAGCACAAGGAAGACTGAGGAGAGAGAGAGAGGTAGGTTTGATTAACGACAGAGTTGTCAGTGGAACTCGAGCAACCAGTAGGCAATTTCCATGGCATCACGAGGAAAGGAGTGCACAGAGAATGCTGGGTTCTTCGGCAACCAGTGGGTAACATCCACGGACTCCCTAGGAATCACCTGACGAGAAGGCACACAGAGAATTACTCAGAAGATCTACACAAAGGAAACAGAGAGAAATCACGGAGGCCTGAAGTACCAAACATTGATTAACACTCTGGCAAAGAAGTGTTGGCCGCTCCTTCCTCTTATCTGCTCATCCTCTAGATGATCAGATGACCTGCAAGTGTGCAGGCAATTTGGCAGCCGCCGGTCACGCCCTTCATGAATCGGCCTCACGACGCCCTCTGGTGGAGAAAAGGGAAAAGCTGCAAACCCCGACCACCACCCAGGATCCCAACACAAACTATACATAATTAAACCAAGAATAATTAAAAATAACTAGACACAAGAAATAAACATAATAAACTAGAATCACAAGAAAGGACTGAATAATAAAAAAAAAAAAACAGGAACAAGAGTGATCTGACCAAAATAAGAAACTAACAAAATAATAATGACACTATCAAACAACAAAACAACCTAACATTCTAACACTCTGTGACTTATTATTTAAGGGTCTTCTCTTTAAGTTCCATATTCGGAGTTGAAACTGCTGCTTGAATAAACAACATTAATACATATTTAAGTTAAATGGAACATAAGAATGTAATTTAATGTATGTAATTTTCTTCTTTGATATGCCCATGCAAAAAAATAGGAATCTCCTAAAGGTTTCTGCCCAAAGTCTAGTGACTGAAGACTTTGACAGTTGTTCAGCTGGAGACTTTTTACCTTAAGGTAAAAATATACAGCAAGCTTCATTGACTGGAGTTATTTCTTCTTATGTTTTCTTCAGTGTACAAAAAGAAAGTTCTCCAAACGTTTAAACTGTCAAACAAACTTGATTTTAAAATGGGAAGGAAAAGTAAATGAGTTGAGTTTTATTAATTCATCTTAACATTTAAAGTCAAAACTGTTGAAATACAAAGAGTTTATAAATGTGCTGTATAAAGACTGTCAGTGTTTTTCCTCTAAGGTTTCATGAGGACAGAGAAGTTCAGTGATTCAATTTGACAGGCCCTCTCCCCTCATCACCTGGAATGCAGAAATCACGTTCAAGGGTAGAAATGAGCCAATCACTCCATGACATGGTCATGTAGTGATAAAATAAAGGGATAATTACATATTTACACATGAGCTGTCTGACTGAAATAATTATTTTGGTTTCTATTATCTATATACAAATCTTTCAGTTTTTCACATCTATGGACTAGTCTGCTCTCAGTATTGGAACATGTTTTACTAAAATAGGTTACTGTACTTTCATTTGTAATCAGCTTCCATTCAAAATCAAACTGACCTAGATCATTGTTTACTTATTACAGATTCTAAAAAAAAAATTAGTAAGTTTTGGAGTCTTTAGTCTAATCTTCAGAAGGAAAAACAGTGGTTGATTGAACAAAGTGACCACTTTAGCAGTAGTCAAGCACGGAAGCCGAAAAACGGTTGAAGCCAAACTGGATTTTATTCTATGAACTCTTTATGCTCTCACAACCAGAATAAACATTTTACTTTCAACCTGTGTTTTAAAAACTGATGTTATGTAGAAATGTTGCTCAATAGTGTAATCAGAGGACAACTCCAATAGGAATTATATTTGCTTAGCAACTGTCACTCACTAGGCCTTGTTGAAATGGACATAACTTGTTCAGAGTAACATTAAAGATTTGTGAGCACAATGCATTTAAATAATCTGTTAACAGTAAAGGGAAATGTACATTATCCATGTAAACCATGTCACAGAAACATGGCTGTCTGCAGACAGACTGTTTGTGGCTGACTGCTGACCAGCGCTCTGTGGTGTGGAAGAGTCACCAACTCTGCAGCTAAAGCTAACCTACGTATAGGTCAGGTTCGGTCTCATCGCGCTTCAGTTCACATTCTCAATGTGCGTCATTGGTGAGAACTGATGCATGTAAAATTTCTCACCACAATGGAACGATCCCAATAAATATGACCAGTCGAGAGTGTGCATATAGAGTGTGCTCTGTATTGCTTGCTTCAATGCTCATGCATTGCAGTAGTCTTTCCACTGAAAGTGAGTTCTGTTTAATTTGCATTGAGCTTGTTAGCACAGAACAGTCCTATGTAGATAGAACTGTGGCCAGCACTTCCTGTAATGCACTGCAAACACTGACATGGTAGAATATGATCCACTGACAGGACTATCGGTACTGACAGATTGTACTGTCAATATCGATTGCTACTAGGGGTGCATTGTTCTTTGCACCCCGAGTAGCTGGATAAGAATGGTCAGCTCCATCATTCAGGTTTCTGACCAGGATGCCCCTTGTTGTCATGGGAACACCTTGGCATACCAAAGGTTTGGCTGGAGAGTGTCGATATAGGAGAGGGATGTGTGGGACTTGACCTTAGATAAAGTGGAAGACATAGACAGATGGAGCATGATTTGTCTAAGGTAGGTATGGTCAATGCTATTGACATGTGAAGCTTGATGGCGACATAAGAAGCATTCTCCTGTAGATAAATGTAAAGATCTTTATAAAAAAAAACTTTTCTACACCTGAAGAACTTGCATCAACCTGAGAACTAAAGGACCTGCTATGAACTAATGACTCCAGCCCTTCTATCAACAGTATTCATCAGAATGTTCATTTCAGGCCTCGTTGACATTCTTTTTACTACTAAAGCATCATATCCATCTGCATACTGTTCTGCAATGGGAACAGCTGTCTTTCTATAAGATTTGACTTATAATGGAAAATACTCATTAAGTTAAACTATTTTATCAATAGAAACTATGATTAATAAAGAACTAAATATATATATTATCACGTCGGCATAAAAACAGCAGTATTGGTTCTTTTGTCAAATTGTCTGTCTATTGTCCATTAACTTTATTTATCAGCCATGCAGCTCACAAATAGAATGGAATATACTTTATTGATCCCTAAAGGGAATTTGCTTCTTAGTTGACAAGCTACTCCATCTAGTGTATTAAATAATACAAATATTACCAGAAGAGATAAAGTTTAATATATATACACCATAGATGAGATAATCTATATCATGATGAGATAATCTATAAATAGAATAAAGAATATATATTAAGATATTCTCAACTGTTTTATAAGCACTTAATTATAAACCACAACTGTGGTAAATAGCATCTCCTCTATAAAACACATTGATTGGTCTCTCATGGCCTTTAGATGGAGGTGTGCGTTTTCCTGTGTGTCATGATGGGTGATTGATTACTCAATGACAGAGACAGGCTATTTTCAGATTCTGTTTGCTGCTCAGGGTGCAGTCGTCAAACACAGCACTGGGAAGAAAGGGGAGATGTCTGGTGATTCACAGATAAAGGAGGGGTATCTTTGAAATGTTCAGCTTAATTGACCTTTAGAGCAGAGGACGGGTGGAGCAGAGGAACCGAGGGTCAGACGGCAGGAAGGTGCAGGTAACCGGTTTGAATAGGCTGCTGGGGAAGTAGTGAAGATCTCCACAAGGCAACACCCAGGGACTTTGACAATAATCAGGTAGAGGTCATATGCAGGAGGATAGAGAGCAAACTTAGCTTGAGGGGTAGGCAATACTCGGTGGTCATGAGGCATAGCTTGGGTCAGGGTCCAGAAACCCAGAATAGAAGGGATCCATGAAGGGCTTGGCAGAAAGGCTAAATCCATGGACAGGTAAGGGTCTTTGAAACACTGAAGGCTTGGAAGGAAGCGCTGGATCTCTACTGGCTTGTGGCTGTCAATAACCTGGCAAGGAGGTAGAGCCTGAGAGGTGTTTAAGTAGGGCAGGGCCCAGGTGGAACAGGTAAACAATCAGGTGTAGCAGGTGAGCTGAATGAGTGCTTAACACAGCATGGACAGGACATGAATCATGACAGAGTTAGGAGAGGTTGTAAGTTTCTCCTCAGAAATGACTCAGGTAAATCTAATCCAGTCCAACTATAAGCTTTATCTAATAAGAAAGTTTTAAGCCTAGTCTTAAAAGTAGACAGGGTTTCTGTCTCACAGACTAAAACTGGATCTGGTTCCACAGGAGAGGAGCCTGAGAACTAAAGGATCTGCCTCCCATTCTACTGTTACAGCCTCCAGGAACCAGCAGTAAACCTGCGGTCTGACAGCAAAGTGCTCTGTTAGGAACATCTTCACCACTCAGAACTGTGATGTATTATGGAGTTAATTAATATTAATTTATATGTAAGAAGGAGATTCTTACACTCTGTTCTGGAAGGGAAGCTAAAATATGAGAAATATAATTTCTCTTTTTAATTTTTGTTCTAACTCTTGTTGTACAGTTTTGGATCAACAGAAGACTGCATTTCCAATTTATCATATGAAACAAAAGGTGAACAATAACCTTCAGAAGATCAGGTGATTGCGGTGAGTCGTTACAGCAATGGGAGAATTGCTGTGTGTATGGCAGGCCGTTGTAGCATAAAATTGGTTTCACCACACTTGCATTTTTGATTTCTTTGCTATCTTTTCTACGTTAATTTATGTCAACATAATTTTGAAAAGATGTGTCCACTAGAAGCTCAGAAACAAAAGGAGACAGCTTGTCCAGCTGTTTTACTGTGAGTCCCCTCATTGTGAGATTGGCATAGCAACGGCAAACTGCCTGTCAGCGACCAGCTACTCTAAAAATAAGCTGTTTGTATTTTTGACAGGGTTTGACCCCTGCTGTGCTTTGTAGCTTTTCAACTGATCAGTGGAAAGGCTAATGACAAGGACAAAATGTGGGGTGCATTTGTATGATTAAATAGTAAGGGATGACCATTGTTACATCCACTTACATGTTTTAATGAGCGTTGATGGCAAATGATGCTGCTTCAAGTGGCATGTGACACATGCTGCTTAAAGACTTTCATTTGGAGATGAAAACAAAAAGCAGTAATAAGGAAAAGATACATGGATAAAAGATTCTCATAGTTTTTCAATTAGAATGGGAAAATTTTTCTCAGGAGACGTTTTCATTCTGTCCTGTGTGTGTGTGAGAGCAGTGTGGCAGAAAGCAAGGGTATTTTGGGTTGTCATAAAATGGTTATCAATTCACAATATCATTTGCATTTTCATTTTCTTTCCATGTCCTTTCCGCCTAAGGTTATGTGTTTTGGTGCAAACGAAGTAGAAAGTCACTGCTGACATGCAGGACTGAATTCATCTTACATAAATCAAATCAAGCATGGAGCCAAAGCAGTTAGCGAAGGAGTTAGTGAAGCAGAATGTTACAGAAAATGTGGGTTAAAATGAGCAGCAATGAAGGTCAAAGTCACTTTGATGAGCACCAAATTATTTTATCCAGAGATCATTTGTGAAATGGCAGGGGATGCTTCGGGCTACTGCTGTCAGCAGCAGGGAGTCCGTCTCTGCTGAGGATGAAGCCTTACGCAGTCTGTGGCATTTAATGATTGGCTCAGGTTCATTAAATCCATCTTAACTCCTGGTTTTTGTTGTTTGATCCTGGGCTTTGTTCTTGTGAGGTCTGCTGCAACATCAAACATTACAGTCATCTGGACGATGACAACAGGCCAACGATCTTTTTCTGCAAGCTGGGGTGTTTAAGTGAAGTAAAGCTGTTGAATATATCAAATTGATGTCCGAATATCGTTGCATTCAGAATTGCAGTTTCATAGGATTATTTTAATGCAACATTTTGCTCAACTGGCTGAATATTACATCAACGTAAAATATGCAGGTTCATAACACTTGGAGAATATTAGTCAATAGTTATTGCACTCCAAATAGTACTTTGTGATGTGAGGATAGCACACACTGATATTGTGATGGTGAAATATTCACTATATATTGCGCAGTTCTAGATTTTATTATTTGTACGCCATGATTATCAAAGTGACCAAAAAAGTTAGATATATTTTACTCTGAAATGAACCTATATATTACATTAGTTTCACTTTGAAATGAGTCACAAAAATTATTCAGTATTGTTACAAAATTCAAATTTCTTTCAGATGTATTCAAGATCTTTAAATGTTTGTCTACAACTAGAATAGAATAGAAACAAGCAACACCCTTTCAAAGGTAAATTAAGTCTGGGATGTAAATACAAATGTGATTTTGCTTAGTTCAATGAAGTTACATTTAACACTAAGCTGCAGTAACAAATTATATAGCCTAGGCTGACATATTGCCATATTTCAAACATAATGATCAATGGGAAATATTTTTGTTCCCTTTTCTGAGGTTACTAAGGCAAGCAATGTCACTTTAATATTATGACAATGGATTTTATATTTTTCCGCTAAACGATGCTGACAGCCCGTGATTTCTGTCTCTGTTTGTTATCAAGACTCTGCTTCTTAAACATGAAAGACTCCAGTCCTGCTGATCCAACATTTCATAAGATTGGGCTTTTTGAAATTAAAGTTGCTAATGCCAGAAATGATAGAGCGGGTGTCAGAAAGCAAAAGATGAAGCTCAGAATATTATTTAAGTTATGTCTGCCTTTGCACTTTGTTTGCAGATGAGATTCCATATGAGATCCTGTAAATTAGAGCGAGCGTTCCCATTCGACTAATTAGAGTGAATAATTTTTACTGACTCATCAGGTCAGCATGTGAGTTTCAGTAGAAAAAATTAAACTATTGGAGACCAAATGTAGATTCTAAAATTGTCCAGTTACATTTTCGAATTCTAATGTAATCTGTGCAATATCTATATTTCCTATATTTATTCACAATCTGAAGCTCATTCTAGGTTACCGCAAAGCATTCAAGGGATCGAAGTCTGTCCAGTCAGATCTGATCCCAGAGCATTTCTTTCTGTCCAGAGAAGACAATTAAAAAGAGAACCAAAAAAGTATTCTTTCAGTCCTTAATGAGAGTCATTATGTATAAAAATATATACATATATATTTTTAAAAAGTGCTATGGTGAACATTTCTTATTCCAGTGACTGGGATCTATACATGAGACTTTTTTGTTTTGTTAAAGTGATTACACATGGTTTTTTTTATTTGCTGCCCAGAAAATCAGAAACTCAGACATCAGTTCCAAAACGGGGAGTCAAAATTGCTTCTCATGCTCTAAATGATAGAAAACACCTGCAGTCAAAATGCTAACCAGTGAGTCTCTCATCTCTCCCTGGTTAAGGAGGGTTGACCTTCTGTCTAATTCACTTAAAAGAACAAGACCATGAAAGTCCAACTGAAAGCATTCTCTGTCTCTAATTAGTGGAGTGATTGCTATGAAAGAAAGTCAGGGTTGAAATTATTGGGTGTGAATAGGACTGACATGATGACACTGTCATAACCATGACATAACACCTGTCATGAACATGAGTAAGCATTGATGAATATTTATGACTGTTGTCATAAAGTGTCATTCAGTAAATCATGACAATTTTAATACAAAGTTGACATTATTCAAAATATCTTCGTTATGACAACTTGACATTAACCTAGACAAAAATGTCTGTTATGACAACTTGACATTAACCAAGAATCATTATATGTCATAATAGTAGTCATAATAATGTCATTAAGTGTTATTACACTGTCAAAAGCTTTAACAAAACAGTAATTAATATTTCCCCCTACCTGAAATAAAACGGAACAAGTAGGATCAATAATAAAGATTTCATTAAGCTTTATTACACTGTCAAATGATTTAATAACAGTCATTAATAATTCCTCTTAGACTGGTAACTGGAACTAGTAGAACCAGTTATAAAGGTGTCAATAAGTGTTATTACAGTGTCATTAATATTATCTCTTACCTCAAGTAAAGTGAAACAAGTAGCAACAGTTATGAAAATGTCATTAAGTGTCATTACAGTGTCATTAATACTAACTCCTACCTCAAATAAAGTGAAACAAGTAGCAACATTTGTAAAGATGTCATTATTAGTCATTACAGTATCAAATGCTATATTAACAAAGTCATTAATGTTAACTTTTACCTCAAGTATAGTGAAACAAGTTGCAACAGTTATAAAGACGTCATTAATTGTCTTTACAATGTCAAGTGCTATATTAACATAGTTGTTAATGTTAAGTCTTACCGCAAGTGAAGTGGAAAACACTGGACTACTTATAACTACCATCATAGCTCTAGAACGAACCCTTTGTACATTGGAATAAAACAAAGGATTACTTGTTCTTCAAACAGAGGGTTTAACTTCTGGTCAGTATATTGTAACTCTGAAATACTGATTGAAAAACGAAAACAGAATTATTTATTGTTTAACTTAAGAAAATAGGTTTGTTCAACGGTTCTAACATTTTTTGCTTTGATTGTGTCAGCCATCTCCTTCGTTATAGTCTTCCTGAAATGTTCTGAAAACAGGGAGATCTTTTTCTTGTCTTAATTTCCTGGAAGCAGCTCTTTGAAGGTGTCCGGAAATGCTCAAAAATGATAGCTGTTCTTGCAATGGCTGTGATCAATGTTAATCATGGTGAAAGCCTTTTCATGAATTCAAACTTGGTGAATCTCTTCTCACAGTGGGTGATGACTTAATCCACTGTGGTCCCTTCAAAAAAGGAACAAAAACAAATAAACAAAAATGTAATGTGATCTTAATTCAGCATTTATTTAAATACCGTTCCAAAAATGTCCCTTGCTACAAACTGTCAAAATGGTAGATGGGCAGACAAATGTCTAGTTAACATGAGTGGTTGTTATAAAGTGCAATACAATTATTTCTTAATTCAAGTAGCATAATGACTAGAGCTGAACAAAATTATTCTGATCAAATATTTGTTTGGCAGAAGTTCGTACAACCTGTTGTTATTCAGAATGCATCATTTAATGTATTTAGGCACATGAGTCTATCTTTTCACTTAATGAGCATTCAAAATTATTTCCAACCATATACTCTGGCTTATGGCTTAAGAAGTTTATTAATAAATAGATTAAACACCAGTTTCACATTTGACAACAATTAGTTGTCTAAAACTTGTTAACTTAGCTGGTGGATGTTGATTCCTGCTCCCCCTCCCACATTTACCTGTCTCCTCACACCCCCCTTCACCTGGAGAAAATGGTAACACAAAAATGACTTATCTAATTTTCTTGGGGAATATTTCTTCAGCGTCTTTCTCTTTGGTCAAACATGGACTTCTTTCTCTGGTGGCTGGTCCTCATTATTATCCTCCACACCTGTAGCATGTCTTCACCTTTGTCCACCCCACTCCCCACCATATGACCTTAGGCTAAAATGGGTCTTCATGTGGCTAAAGTTACCAAAGCAAAGAACACAAGCACCATGTCACATCAACCAAGTTGCTAAATAAAGCACATACATGATAACTGACTAACATATCAGCTTTTAGTTTGATGGATTAAAATTAGAGGGACAAAACTTATTTGCCTGCCTTTAAAATATGTTTAAGATTAAGGGCTAACGTTAAGTAATAGAGTTTAATAACTTTAGCTAACATTAACTTACAGCAAGATAGCATTGGCTTGAATTGCTCAAGAAAGAGAACATAGACAATGTTATTTTCTCAAAAAAAAATTAAGGTTAATAAGACACAAACCTCATATGTATTAGGAGACATACTTCGACTTCTTTTTAAACAGGTGGTCTGGCCGTTATAACTTGTATTAGGTTGGCCTCACAAGATGGAAGATTTCTTCACCAACACACTGCATGTCTGTTCATGCAATGCTGCCTCTCACTGATGGAGATGGTTTATTGCACTACTTTAAACAGCCTTAAGTAATGTTTCAAATGCAAAGTTCATAAGTGCTTTGTAGACATCTTGCTGTAAAACTTCAGATCAATTAGAAATTTAAGACTAAACAAAATGGCAGAGCAATAACGTTACCAGATAAAGCTACATAATTTTTAACGTTTAATCGGTAATACTTTTATGACAGATCATGATTTCTTGGTTAATGTCAAGTTGTCATAATGAAGACATTTTTGTCTTGGTTAATGTCAAGTTGTCATAACAAAGACATTTTGAATAATGTCAACTTTGTATTAAAAATGTCATGATTTACCGAATGACACTTTATGACAGCAGTCATAAATATTCATGAAAACTTATTCATGTTCATGACAGATGTTATGTCATGTTTATAACAGTGTCATGACAGTCTTATTCACACCCCGTCACAAAAAGTGTTACCAATTAGGGTTGTCTTTTGTTTGCAATGCCTTCCTGCAAAAAAACATGCTGTTTCTAATACTTCAGCTTAAAGGAGTTTTAAAGAAGTTTTCTGGATCATCAGAACTCGAGGTGAAAGGTTCACCTGTAAAGGCGAAGCCACTGGAGTTCCATTAATGACTATAGATTGATTTTTCTACCGTTTCAGAACTTGCGTAATGTTGGCAGCAGGTGAATGTGATTACCTCTTAATTTACACTGAGCTGAAGAGTTTTGAATAACAAGAAGGGTAGCAGAGAAGATGCGTCTGTCCCAGAAAAACAAATTCAGTAAATGATGTCTAGAGAATGATTTATGTAGAAAAGAAAAGATGAGACCACAAGTCCTGTACCCTGAAATCACTGAAGCATCTTGCTCCAATCTCCAGGTGGTTCAGTTCTCATGCACACTCACAATACTCACAATTCTACCCAAGAACACTGTCCTGAATAAAGAGTGGGATCAAAACGTCCCTTAAGAGCAACTTCTTCTAATAATTCAGAAACAATTTGGAGATAATCTGTGGAATTTGAAGAAAGGTGGAGTGCTCTGTTTGGCAGGAGGGAAAGTACGTGGCTCAAAGATCAGAACATTGAACATTTTTGTTTGTTGCCTTGAAACTAGTCAAATGTTAGCCTCACTAGCTAGATTTACATTACAAGTTTGCGCAAAACTTTTTAATTTTGCTAATGTTGAACAAACACCATTTTGTAATTGCTGTGTTTCCATAAAATAATAAATCCCATTAAAATCACATGTGAATAAGTTTGTTCACGCAATAAGCCATTCAAAAACATGGCAGAGACTGATCTAAACAGTTACAAGAGATGCATTCATCTATCAGCCATTAGAGGAGACACTGACATCTTGAGGCGTTGTAGCAACAAACCCCTTATATTTGCAGTTACATATGGAGTGTTTTGGGAACATTGTAGATGACGATTCTACAATGCCGGTTTTAGTTGCCCTGTTTCCATTAAGCAAATTTGTCTTTGAAATTTCTATTTGTGCAATGTTGTGGTCAATGGAAATGCAGTTACTGAGAACAAATGATCAGCAGAGAAACACGCAGGTACTAAGGAAACAGGAATGGGTCACTACTGGTCAGAATCTGTCCGTCATTCTCCATGCACTGACTATTTAAATGTGTATTCAATCTGCCCAGACTGTGAGTGACAGAACACAGAAACTACCTTTGTTATTGTTAAGCAACTGTGCACACAGGCATGATCGATCACTTAGCTAGCACTGTTAGCTAATGTGATCAGCTTAGCAAGTGGTGCACTCCAAGCAAGGTAGAGCTGAAACTTTTTTTTGTCTTGTCAGCAAGGATGAGCCTTCTATGGAGCAGAAATATATTAACTGTTTTTCCGTTAAAACAGACCCACCTATTTCACATTAATGTGTGCACAATACTGTTTACAAGCTTTATGGCATTTTATCGTCATATACTTATTCATGACCATTGTTCCCTCTCTTGTCTTTTTGTCTCTTAGTGAGCTTTTGGGCCCAGAGTTTACAGAGACATACTACAACAAAGATGGACAGCCTGTGACTGTGACCAATCACAATTACACCGTAGGTATCAAAAAGGACGCTTGTGTCACATGTTGGACATAATGTTTGAGTGATTTTGGGGAATATGAAAAGTCAATGTCTTACTAAACAAATTAGTTTATAAACTAAACTAATATGAACATAACAGGTGGTCTTGGCTAAAACATTAATTCAGAGGTGCAACCTCCTGGTTTAATGGTTTTATTTTTTTTTTTTACAAAAATTTAGAAATTTTCTTTGTCAGCCATTTTTGTTGGCAGTGTCAAACACAGCATAGATATAAGTATCTACAGTGGGGAAAAAAGTATTTAGTCAGTCACCAATTGTGAAAGTTCTCCCACTTAAAAAGATGCGAGAGACCTGTAATTGACATCATAGGTAAACCTCAACTATGAGAGACAAAATAGAAAAAAATAAAAATCAGAAAATTACATTGTCTGATTTTTAAAGAATTTATTTGAAAATAAGGGTGGAAAATAAGTATTTGGTCAATAACAAAAGTTCATCTCAATACTTTGTAATATATCCTTTGTTGGC
>CAEGAE010059459.1:0-39793 GCA_903067095.1 Girardinus metallicus
CTTGGGCAAGGCACTTAACCCCAAATTGCCTACCGATCTGCGTATCGGTGTATGAATGTGTGAGCGTTTGTGAGAGCTAATGGGTGAATGTGACTCTAGTGTAAAGCGCTTTGAGTTGTCAAAAATTATCTGAAAAAGCGCTATATAAGTTCAGTCCATTTACCATTTAATCTGGAGGTCGTCTTCAAAACACACCAATCTGCCTTTGTCTAAGCCAGTCTTTTACAGCTCTGGCTACATGTCTAGGGTTTTAGTCCTGGGAGAAGATGAACCTCCACCCCAATCTCGAGTCTTTTGCAGCTTCTTAACGGGTTTTCCTCCAAGATTGCCTCGTGTTTAGCTCCATCCGTATCCTCTTCAACTCTAACAGCTTCCCTGTCACTGTTGAGGAAAAGCCTATACCCACAGCATGATGATGTGTTCAGAATGACGTGCAGTGTTATTTTCTCCCTTTACACACAGCATTTTGCATGTATTTGAAAAAAGTTATGCCAGATGACCTTCTTCCACATGTTTGCTGTGACTCACACGTGACTTGTGGTAAAGTGTAAATGGGACTTCTTACCAGGACTTCTTACAGGCTTTCTTCGTGTCAACTCTTCCGTAATGACAAGATTTGTTAAATACATGCTACCTTGTCAACTGATTCTGAGCTGAAGAACTCGGCAGATCCTCCAGAGTTACCTCGGGTGTCTTGGCTGCTTCTTTGAGTTCAGGTGGATGACCAAGTCTTGTTAGGCTTGCATTAGTTCAGTATATTAATTTGTGAGATGTTCAAAGCTTAGTATATTGTTTTATAGCCCAACTTTGCTGCTGTTTCCTTGACTAGAACCCAATGTTTGTATCGTAACGTGACAAAAGGTGGAAAAGTTCACGAGGTATGAGTAGGGCTATGCATGCCAGGGGAAAATATAACACTACTCAGAAAAGAGGAAGGAGGGGAGAAGGAAGGGCAGAAGAAGGAGTTGACATTGCTCCTGGGTTAGTGCTCCAAAATGGAGTGCTAAAATCATTTCAGCTCAGATAAAGCTCTGGCAGAGGCCGGGCGGCCTCGGGATATCTACTCTGCTCATCTGCCTCTCCAGTGAAACGGCTGCACACGGCCAGCCTCAGGGCGCCCCGCAGTTTGTGCATGAACATGCTAAAGCTCATAAAGAAACAGATGCAAATAAACAGACTCTTAACTTGAATGCAACACGGGCACTGCTTTGCCACATGTGCAGACATCCACTGGCCTCTCAGAGTCAATTTGTTGCTCTGTAGTTTATTTCGGTTTAACCAGAAGAAGCAAAGCCTAAGGGTAATTCTTCCACTTCTGAACCTTTAGAATTAGCACCCTGCCACCACTACTCCACCTTCTTACCATTACTGCTCACACGCTTTAAAATCATTCAAAACTCACTAAATCATTTTCTTTTTTTTATCTTCTGGCCTAAACTTTCTTGCTCAGATACCTTCATAACATCCCCAAAGTCAAGACTCAAACGTTTACCCTTGTCGTCTCAAATCTGACAGAGAATATTTTACAGTCAGAATTATTCATCTGGTTTGACTTTGCTACTCATTCTTGCCAAATAGGAACAACTTTCAGATTCAGGAGAGAATCAATAGAAAAGTCAGAAAAAAAGTGTTTAGTTTAAAGTCAATGACAAGGATAAGGGGTTGTACAAGGAGAAAGTTGTTCAACCCAAATGCAGAGGAGCAAGACTCCTAGTGTTATATTTCTTTTTTTTTTTTTATCTTATCAGGAAAATGTGCTTGTAGTGTCAGGCAGAAGCTTACACAATGCCACATCATTGACATGAACGCTGAATTTATCTTTAGTTCTTAATGATTTTCTTAAATTGTTCCACAAACAACTTTAGTGCCTTAAAAATAAAAAACACAAGTTTCCCATTGTGAAGTTATTGCCACTAGCAGCCTGAACACATCATGGAAATCCCAGAATGAATGCGGTGTTCATCAGCAGTGAAGGTAAACGTCTGACCGGCATTGTATTTCTGCAGGTGATGGTTCGTCTAATATTTACTGAAAGTTAACTGCGAGACAAAGAGTCCAACGAAGCGGCAAACTGCAGCGATCACTTGTTCAATAAGGGAACTGAACAAATAGAACTCCCAGGTGCCTTGTGTTTTTTTTACGACTTCTGTAATATCTGTGCATTGCAAATGCAAAGACAAATGAGCGAATGCAAAGCAGTGTGGATCCTTGCTCTTCGTTTTCCCAAACCAATGGGATGCAGAACAAATACGCCTCTGGATCATGTCCTACCCAGAGACCCTGTGTGGAAATATTGCTGTTCGCTCTTAGCGGATTAAAGCAAACTCCAGTTATTGTAAGTGAACTGCGAGACATTCTGCCAGAGCAAATTATACGTAAGCTCTCAAGAAAGTCTAACAACCCACACACGTACAGAGGTTAAAAACATCTGGTACCTGCTGAATTAAACCAGACAATGATTATAAATTCTGTTATTAATTGTTAAAAGCAATTTGAAATGGTATAATTATTTGTACAAAATACATTTTAGGTATTTCTTCGAGGCCAGACTTCAATGAAATCTCTGCAAATTGTTAACAGTTAAAATAAATCCATACGTGACAGTCTGACCCTCACCATCTTTTCCAACCAAAACAAATCTGCCACTCTCATATTTTACTCTTCACTCTTCTCTTTGCTCCCTCTAATCTCTCCTTATTTCTTTCTGTTCTCTTTTTTTTTCTTCTTTCTGCTCCTCCTCACTGAGATAGAAAAATCTGATTCTCATGTTTAAAGCATCAGTGCAGTCTCTGGGCAGGTTTCTGAATCAACAAAATTCTCCTTTTCTCGCATGTTCCCCTTTTTCAATGTCATATCTTCGCTGCGTATACTCAATTCCCAGTCCAACTGTGTGAGCTTACTAAACCCCAGATTTAATATGCAAATAATCAAAGTAAATTCATCTGTCTGTTTTTTATTTATTTATTTATTTATTTATTTTTAACCAAAAATGACCCACATTGTGGTTTTATTGCACAGGTTTGAGAAATAATTTCTAAATCCTGCTCTGGTTAAACAAATTGGTGCATCAAAGAGGCCAAACTCTGCTTTCTGAGATCTGGAGTTTAATGAAAACATTGAAAAAAAGTAGTCCCGGGTATTCCTGCTCAAATAGAAATCCACAGTTAAACTGGTCAATCTTCAGCTTGACCAACAAGTTGGAAATGTAAATAAGATCGGTTTCTGATCAGTGAGTGCATCATACAGTATGTTTGCATCATCAATGTCCTTCAGCGCGGAGCTGCTCATTTCCATTTATTTGACACCTTGAAATTTCCAGTTTAATATAAGCTAATCTTTTCTTTGATTTCAGACTTTCATTTTACTTTCTTCCTCCTTTCATAATTATTTGCGTAATTAAGGTAAAGTATGCCGTTTCTTTAAGGCAACACCCTGTAATCTGACAAGCGTCCAACCCAGTGGGCCAATCAGTGAGAGGAACTCTTGGCTGGCCTGTTTTCTCATGCTTTTAAGTGTACAATCTTTCCTCTTTGCTTTTGTCTCTTCCCATCTCTTCTCACACCTTCTTTCTCTCGTTTGAGCCTCCCTCCTCTCTGTAATTGTGTTTTTCTGCCACTTCTCGGTGTCTGTGCTTCAGGAACCCCTAACTTCCACCTTTTATTTTCCTTTGCTCAGACGACTCGCTCTGCGCCGAGAACGGTTGTGCACCAGATGTAATTTCATCAAGTGTGCACTCTTCTACTTTTATTTGTTGTTCCCAAGAAGTGCAGAGCGTGATGGGGATGGGTGTTGAAGGAAGCCGGTTGGTGAGTGACGCGGCGGCCGAGCTCGGTCCGTCTGCTTCGGCTGCAGCTGGAGTGCAGGCCGAGCTTTACTCACACAATTGAATCAGAACAAAAAGCACTCTACATCCAAAGGTTTATCCTCACTTTATCCCTGCTGCAAAATATGCTTTTGTGCCTCTTTGGAAAACAGCATCAACATTGTAGAACGAGATTTGCGCATTTTACTTTTGTTTTTAACATAAAATAGTATTTGTGGTACTATACTCACGGCATGACGTTCAATTATTCCTAGAGTTAAGATTATGTAACATTTTGATTATTGCTTTTACAATAATGCTTTCCGTCACCTTAATTTATTGTTACTTTGATTTTATCATATATATTAAGCAAAATATGAAACAATCATGTTTATTTCACAATATTTAACTTTTGTTGCTCTGCTTTATATAACAGAAGTCTCACAGACTGATATGAGCTAGTTTTCTTGTCAGCAACAGGTGGTGGAGGGGCGGCACTGTTTCACTCGTTGAGCGATAAACACGGCTCTCAAACTGTGGTACTAGCATCACTGTCGCTGCTGTTTTTAGTGGCTCTTTACAAAAAAGACGTTGCTGGTAGTTACTGTGACGTAGCAAAAAAAAAAAAACTCAGCCCTGTTCTACTTTCAAGTTTGAAAACCACTTGGATTTGTTGCCCTCTGGTAGCAACGCAAACTAGCAACAATGTTGTTGTCTGAATTTGTACTATTATTGTAGAAACAAGTCCACTAAACGGGTTGTATGGCTCTGTTTGTGAAAAATTTTATGAGATACAAAATATCAGAAGTGTAAACCCTTATTCTTAACGGCAGCTAAGACTGCTGTTCAAAAGGCCAGGCATCCATTTTGTAGTTTGGGGTTTTGATTACACACAGTTTCTAGGGACCTAGTTCCTAGGGACATCAGTTTCTAGTTGGAAACATATTATGACCTAATATGGTCATAAAGGACATAATGGTCTGCAGGGATGTTGAAACTAATTTTATTTAAAACCTTTGGAATAAGTTTTAAATAAAACCTATTCCAAGGTTTTAATAGGTTTTTTTAGTAGGTAAAAAAATAAATAAATAAAGTTTGATCAAATCTGATTTTGAGGGTGTATTTGTAAAAGACATGTTGAGAAAGTCTGAAATGTGAAACTGGAAATAAAACTAGAAGGTTTGCAGACCAGTAATCTCTTAACCTTTTATATTCAAATAACTGTGACTACAACAATAAAGATGGTTGGATAAAAGAACAAGAAAGACCCAAACTCCTTTCAAATGAAATCGGCTTCGTTTTTGCTTCCTGTAAAGCAAACACTTCATTTACAACAAAACAGAAAATAGTTTTATTAAGCAGATAAAAGAATAAAGCAAAGGAACTGTAATGACACAAAAGCATAATCCTCAAAGCAGCATATTATTATTGGAAGCAGGAAGCTGAGTAGCAGTCTAGTGGTCCTGATTTGGCTGTTGCTAAGCCGTTACCTGATGGCAGCACTTCAACAAGCTGGGCTGAATCTTTGCTAATGTTCAGAGCAAAGACATGCCCTGCAGTTAGACAGGCAGGGCATGTCAGGGCGTAGGGACACTCCAATGACCTCAGTTCCCATCACTATGCTGCACAGGGCTGTCTTTTATCACAGCGATCCAGCGGAGTGCTGCGTATCCCCGTGGTGTACAGTGGATTGGAAGATGGAGAAAATGCAGGAAAACGTGTTTTGCGCCGCATAATGGGCAGCCTCTATATGAAAAAATTTCTGTGTTTAAAGGATCGTAAACACGATCAGTCTTTGTGCTGCCGTGTCAATTGGTTGCTCTTGTTTAAAATGCCCTGGGTTCTGCTCTTTAAGCTCACGTCCAAAGTGACAACAGCGAGATTAGATTTGGGAAGAGAGAGAGAGACATGCCGACAGGCAGGTAGAAAACAGATAAAATGTGAAGCACACATGTCTTTTATATTGTTGCTTTTTGAGCTTTATGACAGAACCAGTCAGACGGAGAGACAGGCCGACGGAGAAACAAGCAGACAGTTACAGGGGCAGTTAGACAGGCAGTCAGCCCTGGCATTTGTAGCAGATAAGTAAGCTATCAGAGGAGGGGGATAAATAGCAGAGTAAAGATTGGTCCGAGCCCCCTCAGAGAGGTGTGGGGGGCCACGATGCAGGCGTGGTGGGCAGATAGCCCCCTGGTCTCATTATACTCTGCCTAATCCAAAACGATGTTTACTCAGAGAGAGAGAGGGAGAGAGAAGGGGCCACGCTTATCAAAGCCCCGCACAGTCCTGGGAGTGTGTGCGCGGGGGCCTGGCTGTGGGCGTGTGTGGGTGCGTGGAGGTGAGTGTGCGTTAAAATGAGCCTATTCCAATGGAAAAAAGGATCAGGAATGTCTCCAAGGCGGGCGCTGTTGGCTAGAATGTCGATGCTTATCACACGCTGCCGGGCTCTTCTGGTGAAAGGCGAAAAGGCTATCTAAACTGCTTATTCACAGCCTGTGTATTTACCATTTCGGCAAGGCAGAGTCATCATTCTGTAATTGCTATTAATATTAACATGTTGCTGTTAGTAATTCAGGCTTTTGTGAGCCTTCACCTAATCTGATTTGCCGGGAGCTAAACGTCCTTTAAACCTAAAAATTATTTAGACTTTCTGATTTTGAAATGCTAAAAAAAAAAAAAAAAAAAAACCTGGTTATTGTTTTTCTCTTCACCCTGTTGACTTTCAGCTTTTTTTTTTGTGGAGGTTTTGGGTTTTTGCATTGATTGTCTGATGCATATCTAAATACTTCAGTTGTCTCCTTAAAAACAAAAAAAGATCCTCAACAAGAGATAAACACCTAGACACAGATACGATTTGTCTGTCTAAAATACAAGTACATCTTAATAAATAATAATCTTGTACAAAATTCTGTTTTTTTTTATTTAAACCAACTTAAAAAGTCAAAATCATGTACTAGCTGTGTACATAAACTGCATAAAAAGACAGGTAACATTTAGTTGTTGTTACCACAATTATTTCTATTTGTTAATTGCCAGAATAAAGAGAGGAAATATTTTTATTTCCTTCTGATGGAAAGTTCAATAAACCAAGATTAAAATGAGTGGAGGAAGCTGAGATGAGGATGTAATGACTTTTATATGCTTTTGATGGGCTAATATCACAAAAATTTGAGTTAAATTAAGACTCCTGTAAGGTGTGCTTGTTCAAATTTTTAGTTTTTTTTTTTTTGAGAACTCCCTATTGCAGTTTTACGGAAGCCCAGATTGTTTTAATTGTTGCTTTCTGCTTCTATTGCCAGCAGTAAAAGCTTAAAGTGCCTCAGTTTTTGTGAAAAGAATCTATATACCATCTGAGTTTCATTTTTGGACCTGAATCGTATTTATACACCCAGTATTCTGTGTTCTTTCATTATATTCTTGACAGAATATAATGCCTGTTGGATTTCGGTTGTATAAATTTTATGACTTGCATCACTACTCAATACAAAGTCACGAGAGGGGATAACCAAGCTGTTGAAATCAGAACTTTTATTTTCTGTCTGTTGTGACTGAAGTGGGTGAGCTTAACGTAGTCATTCTCTGTATTTTTCACATTTCGCCAAGAGGCCTATGAAGGAACTTTTATTTTGACTAAATTAATGCAATCAGAAAATCAATCCAGTCACAACTTTGTGTTTATTTCTGTTTAAGAAATCATTACCAAAAAATGTGACACTTTTGCACAGGAATCATATTATTAAGAGTAGTTAAAATGTTTATTTTTCATTTGTTTTGTGATGTAATTATTGCAACAATTTTACTTCGGCTCCCTTATTTAAGAAAGAAATACAGCCTGGTAACTTAAAATGTCTTTCTTTACTAAGCATTATTTAGGATTTATTCTGTAGATTATCATTCTTTTATTGATTTTCACATACCCTACACGGTTAACTTTTATTCAGCCCACCCGTTCTGAAAACACACTCGCGGGCGCCGAGGTGGTCTTCTGAACTGTGCGTGGACTGTGTCTAGGCTGGCCGGGGTAATCCTGGCCTCCACTAAAGTAGCCGTGTGAGCGAACAGATTGTCAGTTGATCATGGCCAGCAGAGAGCCTTATCCCTTATTGGATCGGCCATGGAGGAGGCTTAGGAATTATCTGAGGCCTCACTTAATGTGGAGACGGATCACCACAAGAGAGCCACAGAGCCTGAAAACACGCTGGGCCCGAGGGGAGGGAGAGCAGGAGGCTGCGTGTAACGCGGAGATGTGTGTTGGTGTGTGCTCACAGCAACGCCATTGCCCTCTTAACCCCATGTTGACATATCTTGCCCATTTCCCCTCTTTGATATTTGTCTTATTTCTTTTTGCCATCACTTTCTCTTCCTCTGTTGCTTTCTGACACTGCCCTCATTCCAGCTACTCCTTTGCTTTTTTAAATGTTTTTCCTTTGTTTCACCTCTGCAGAGATGCAACAATTTGAATTTTGTCGCTGATTTCTGCTTTGACCAAAACTAAAGGACAGGAAAATGTAAAACAGTGTTTTTTTCTACCCTTCCTGCTCAGGGGTCATGAATTAGGACCAGTTGGAGAAGTCGGTGTAAAACAGAGTTTTACTAATCACCTAAAATAAGTTATTACAAAGTTAATGTTAAATTGTCTCTGATGTCTCCAGACTCTGAATATTTTCAAATCTAATATATTTTCTAACCAACAGAAATCAGAGTCTAAAAGGGGCAAAAGGGGAAGCCTTACCTGTACTTCAGCCTTCTTGTTATCTGTTTTATATTTTGCCCTCTCTCACTGTTTCACAGCCTAAATGAACAGCAGAACTGTCATAAAAATAGTTTACTTTAAAACTATTTTTACACCATTTTTTTAGTTGTTTTTTTTTTTTATTTTGTTTTTTTACCACTTTATAAACTTCCAGACCAAAGAGTGATGCTGTCAGTGAGACCTGGTATCCCTTAGATACAGTGTGTTCACTGATGGGAGGGAAAACATCAGATGGGTATATATATTTACTTTTTTTAGTTCATACATAGGGAACTTAAAGTGTTTAAAACTTTTTTTTTATACACAGACTGTGTATAAACATCTTTATAAGTTTGTTTATTTTGACTTCAACATGTTTTTCCTCGATAAAGCATAGTTGACAGAATGAAGGAATCCAAACCGGTTATCCAAAACAAATGAGACCCGAACCAAGTTTCTGGTGTTGAATCAACTGTTTGAGTGGGACACACCTCAATGAAAAAAAAAAGGACTGAAATCAATTAGGGCCATTAATTTCAGAAACAAATGCAATGGTTGTCAGTTAGTTTAACTTTTTTTCATTATAAAAGAAGAACTGGGTTGCCAAAGCTATTATCTGAGCCTCATTAGATTTCAAAGGCATTTATTTAGTTTGCTAAAAACTGAAACAGCCTAAAATCTATGCAATCAGTCTTACTTTGTTTTAAATATAGATGTCGGGCTCTTTTTAATTAAGTTGTGGTACAGAGACTGGAGTAACAGCCTCACCTCAAGCACTTTTAGCTTAGCTTGGCTTAGCTAGTGAGATAGTGTAATAGTGCCTGTTGGGATTCCCTGTTCAAGCACCCAAAATAGCCCTTTAGTCAAATCCTTCCCTGGTTTTAACTTCTTGTTTTTTTTGTTTTTTTTTAAAGGCTTTGGGATTCCCCAGGAAGATCAAAAAAAGCTGATTCAACTGAAGTACAGTTGGGTTTCTATGCCACTTTTTTTTATCGCATAAGCCAAATGTGGTTATTGAGAAGGAAAAAAACACTAAAGGGTGATGGATAATCTATCCAGTGGATCTGATTACTGATAGTTAGTGAAGCCAGATTAGTGTTGTGTTAAGTCAAGATGGTACAAGAGGCCAGCCCCAGGTCACTGGGATCTGCAGGGATAACATTAAGAACAGTACAACTCAACAAATTTAGTAGGTACGGTTATGTTGTTGGAGCCAACAAATCTGGTTCCACAGGTCTCTTCCTTAAAATAACCAAAAGGTGAGGTTGGGAATTTAACTTTGTCGACTTTCAAATACACCAAAGAAAAGCATAGAAAATAAATAAATATAAATTTGTCATTGGAATTTGTTTGACAGGTGAAACAATGAGGATTTTAGCCTTACTAACCACAGCTAGAACTCATGTTGGGCATTTCTTTAGTTTGCTAAAAACTGAAACAACCTAAAATCTATGCAGTCAGTCTTGCTTTGTTTTAAATATAGATGTCGGGCTCTTTTTAATTAAGTTGTGGAACAGAGTAACAGTTTGTGGACCTCCTTGCTAACAAACAACTTTTCAGCAATGCTCACAAATTTTCTATGAGTGAGATCAGGATTTTGTGCTGAGCACTCCAACTCATTGACTTTGTTGCCCTGAGAACACCTCGTAATTAACTTGACGGCACAATAAGGCTTGTTGAGATTCAATCAAAGCTATAACTTCCCGTCCGATGTCTTAAGATTTAGATTTTTTTTCTCATGATGCTATGTATTTTCTGAAGTGCACCAGCCCCTCAAGCAGCAAAACATCTTAACAATCTAATCCTGTACCTCTGAATTGTACAGGGTTACAATTGGTCACAACGTCGCGAGCAGTGATCGTTATGACCAAACACTGTCTCCAAAAACGTATGTTGTTCTCCCTGAGCACATTTGCAAACTGTAATCTAGCTATCGACTTTTAGAGCACATTGCTCATTCTTTGCTGAATGGCCTTTTTCACTGTGTATAATGACACTAACGAACTGTTACCATCTTTATAAGGGTTTTTGCTTTTGTTTGCGACAAAACACATTAATTTCTACAACAACAGATTGCATGGTTGACATGAGGTGGTTCCTGAGACCAATAACTATATTGACCAGAGACTCGCACACATCCGCAGAAACACAAAACTATTCCCTCTCCTTCATCAGGTAATTGAAGGTGAGAAATAATTTCATTATCCTCAGGAAGAGTAATCTGCTCTCTGTTCTTGATCCCTTCATTTCCTACAGTGCTTCTCGACCTAGGAGGCTCTCGCTGTCTGACACGCACACACACATACCCACTCATGAACCACATACTTATCCCACATGCAGCCACACTCTGATACTCATGGCACACACCTTTTTTTTTTTTCACCCTGGGCTATTAATGTTATTGGAGATGTGGATTAACCATCAGGTACACATATGCTTTACAAAGCCCTGTTGCTTTGAGTTGTCTTGCTCTCACACGCATACATGTGTTTATGCACTTTCTCTCTGTTTCACACACACATGCTTGTGTAAAGAGAAGGCAACCTGGGAATACGGTCAAGATTCAGAGAGCAGAAACAAGCCTTTAACAGATTATCCAGTGTGACTTACTTTCATTTTACGTCACACGAGAACCAAAGACGGTCTCACTGTTTCTCATCAGCATGAGCAGAGATAACAGAACGGTAACGCTTGCTTCTTGTTTTCTTCAGAAGCGAGAATAAAATCTTAAGAAAAACCTTCATATTGTCTTCTGCCTCTGCCGCTGAGCGGTGGATTAGACCCAGTTTTACGTTACATTACCACCCTCTACTGTTCGTCTGGCCTAGATGTTTGGGGGGAGACCCTTCATGTCAAGTGTCGTGTGCTGACTTGTAAGGGGAGGAGCTGAACTGTCATTTCCCAGGCCAAAGATGTCTGTTCAGATGCAATTATGCTACATGCGAGCACATAATCAGGAGAGAATGGGTCAAAGTTCAAATCGCATGACCCTGAGGAGTTTCAACACTCATGGCAACATGGATTGTTTTAGGCACTGAACGAGATGGATGATATTTGTGAGCACCAGATATCTTACAGCGCCACAGTTTGTTTTTGTGTATGTTTTTTAACTACTATTACATATAACAGAAGTTTCAAAAGAGTCACCCAAGCTGCTAAAATACATTTATAGTTGCATTCATACAATTTTTTTCTTTTTATTCTCTCATGCAAAATGACTAAAAGAGGTGGTTTGTGATTGAGGCATTAAAACGATGGTATAATAGTAAAACACACTGCAAACACAGTGGAGTGTTTGCCCTTACAGTGAGTTTATTGGTTGATTTTAGTGAAAATTAAAACAAGATATTAATGCTTTTTAAATAATCCATAAAGCTGCTGTATGTAACTTTTATGAAAATTATTTTTTTTTTGCATATTTCTTTAAACAGTCGTTATGTTGTGACAGATAATCTGTGAAAAAATCAAGCTGTGCTTTGACTGCCATCTGCAGAAATGCACCACTCCCGGTCAGAAACAACCAATGAGAGCCAGGAGGAGGGTCTTAGTGCTGTCAATCAATCTCATGCACAAACTGCTCAATGTGTTAATGGCGGAGGAACAACTTACTGTAACAGGAAAACTGTTTATCTGTGTCATCAGTGGCCACGCTAACAAGCCTTGCAGCATTCATGGCGGACTCCATTGTGAGGGAATAATTGTAATTCAGCAGAGAGCAAGAGAGATGAAGTGAGCAGCGCATAAACAAACATGATTGATAGTGCTAAGACCCTCCTCCTTTCTCTGATTGGTTGTTTCTGATGGGAGGAGGCAGAGAAGCTTGATTTATTTTGTTGTTTGTTTTCAGTCTTATTTTGTTTTATGCCCTCACATAGTGACAGTTTTCACAAATATGTAAAAAACTTATTTTTCATAAAAGTCACATTAAAGGTAACTACATCTTTCCAGGGAAGAAAAAGCTTTCCGTTCAGATGTTATCCAGCTGTCTTTTGTTAGAGTAGATGAGTAAAAAAACAACAACTAAGAAGTAAATAAAAAAAAAAATAGCACATTTTTGGTTTCAGTGTTTTCATTTTGTTTTGCTTAATGCCGTACTGCAGCTACTAAAAAGATATAAAAAAAAACAAAAAATATACTGCTGCTGTCACATGCTGGCATTGCTGATGTCATAAGCGCCAGTATTTCCAGATCCTAAAAACACCTTTGTAAGCTATTAGTAACTCAGTTCAGATCCGTTACACCGTATTGTCCCTGAAAGGCAGTTTGCTGGCCGCTCAGCAGGTACACACATACAAAAAGTAACAACAACCTCGTCAACAACAATCTTTCAGCTCAGAAAAGGAGGCTGAGTGAAGTACTCACCATGCTGCACTTTATCTGTCTGACAGCAGCTGCAATGAAAGATTTCCTCAGTCTGTCGGTTTTACGGAGTTTAATCCTGTATCTCTGTCTTGATGGCAAAAGTTGAAACTCAGCCCATAGTGGGTGGCAGGGATTGGTTGTAATAATCTCAGCTTTCTTTAACAATCTATTGTTATAGAGGTCAAGAGGGATGACAGGGTTTTACTGTGTTTTTTAACTCTGCAAACACGCCAGCAGATGAGAGGTCAGGCACAATAGTGAAAAAAATATTAGCCCGCTTATAGATGTGTTCTATTTTTGATCATCGGATTTTCACATCAGACGCGGATAACATGAGTAGACACAAAACTACAGAATCCAAGTTTCATATGCTTTATTTACTGAAAAACGTAGCTTGCCCTATTTGAAAAACCAATCAAAAAAACTAATCCCATGCTAGACATGAGAAGTGGTTATGCCAAGCTTTTCTACAACATCTGGCATTAAATGCTTTAGGTAAATAAAAATGAATCTGTGGAGGAATTTAGGGTCTTATTTCTTTGCAGCAGAATGATTTGCAGGGTTTTTGAGTATAAATGTAACAGGTAATGGCCTAGTCAAAGTCCAAAGCCAAGTTCTAAAGTTTTTTTTTTTGTCTTTAATTAATTCAGAGGTGGACTTGCCCAGTTTTGGATCAGTGCTCTGCTACGTAAACCAAGTGTGTTTGATCTTAAGGTTAGACACTGATCCTTCTTTTGGATTCTCAGGTAGAAAGTGAATTTCATGCTCCCATCCATTGTGGTAAGTCATCCAGGTCTTGAAGAAGCAGAGCAGACCCAGACCCATCACCATAACAGCACCATGTTTGACTGTAGGTATGATGTTCTGTTGCTGAAATGGTAGATGTAATAAAACGGAAACCATACAAAAAAAAATTCCAGTTTTTGACTCATCACTTTAAAGAATATTGTTCTTCAAATCTCAGGGATCATCAAGTTTTTTTTGACAGGTGTGAGTTGCATAAGTGAATGCCAAGTGGACCTGCGACCGCTCCAAACGCAGGAAGTGGACTGAAGTGCAGAGCAAAACAAATGCATGGGTTCAGCGTTAGTGGGAGAAATTGCTTCTGGTCTTTTGCCAAAGACAAAGAGAAACCCTACAATAGCTAATGTTGAAAGCCACTCCGATTTTAGTTACATTTGGAGGAGGAGGAAGTTGTGCTCAGAGTCTTCTTCTGAGGTTTTCATGTTTCATTCAGCGGTTCATGATGCAGCACCACCACAGGTGAGCGGGCGAACTGGTCACTCAAAGGGTTTGGTACATTTGACGAAAGCGAACCATAGCAGCTGAAAATAAAACAAAAAAAAAATGTTGCAATTTTGGTCTGCCATAAAAAAACAAATCTCTCAGGCACAGAAACACCCTTAGCCTACTTCATGTTGTCAGACGGGTTCCACTTGAGTTTGTTTTCCAAATCTACAAGATCAGGTTTGACGGTAAAAACCATCCCAAAAATGTAGCTTTATTCAAAGTTGACTCATTATCGGGCCACGTTGGTTTGGATCACAAGCAAATGAAAACTGAGTTTAGTATTTACTGTACTGATGATCTAAGAAGCTCAGGTGACCAGAATTAAGTAAAGTAATCTTTAACAGCACTGCAGAACTTACGAAATGATACTCAGAACCTGCGTTTGTGGGTTTGGAGGCACCGATAATGAAGGGAATCCTGGACACTATTACATTGGGGGGGAAAATGCTACATAAAAGCAAACATTTGCTGTGCATTTACAGCAAACAACCCAAATGTAGGTGAGCTTTGCTCTTGGTGAACCATAGAACTGCTACACTGACCGCAAATTGTGAAGTTTCCATGTCTTGTGACAAAACTCCTTTCTGAGGACAAATGAGAAGATGAAATTTAAAATGTCACTTTGGTTCATGTCTTGACACTATTTACCACTTCAGTACTGTGTGTGCGCGTGTGTGTATGCTGTCACACCACACTTTAAAGAGTTTTTTCTTTAATGGGGAAGAGGAATATTTGGACATTTTATCAATAGGCATTATTAAATCCTGCTTGCTTGAGCTAATCTTGGCGGACCGGAGCGAAGGCACCGGGAGAGTTAGTGAAAGAGTGAATAGGGGAGAAGGAGAGAGCAGGGATGTCTGCCCCATGAGGTGATGAGAGACCGTCTGTAAGCCGCTTATTATATCGACTACCACCTTTTCTTTCTCCTCCACCAGCCTCTCCCTCGTTCTCTCCCCTTTTACCTCGCTCATTTTGCTCTGTCTCCCTCGCTCGCCTTTTTGCTTTCTCCAACTTATTCTATATCCTCTCAGTCTTTCTCCTTTTTCAAAAACTTAACTGTGCAAATACACACACACACACACACACGTAGAAAATCGCGGGCGCACACACTTTACGCGGCAGGCAGGGCCAAGGCGAACCTTCTTGTTCAAAGCCAGAAGCTGAAGTTTTATTCAAATGAATGTTTACTTCTTTCGCTGCCAAGATGTGCGTATTTGTCTCCGGTTGTGCATGTGTGTGCAATAAAAAGCGAGGGGGAAATAGTTTGGATTGAGTGTGTGCTGCGTGCGTGCGTGTGCGTGTTTTAGTGTGTGTTACACGCACGACAGAAGGAGAAGGGCTGACTGTAGGTGATAAGCCAGGCAGGCCTGCACACTGTGATTATCACACACTGGACGCCCTGTCTCACACACACACTCGCTCTTACACACTTGCATCCACAATGGCCAACGAGGAAGTGTGTTGCAGGGATTTAGAAGGGACGGACGGAGAGACAGACGAGCAGACAGAGAAAGAAGCCTTGGATCACAGGCAAGGTGGAAGCCACAACAGAAGCAAATGAACACAGACTGGAAAATCACAATGCCTCCCTTTATGTTGGACGGAGCGGCCATTGTGTTTTCTTGGGTGTTATATCAATGCCGATGTGCTTGATGTCGCGGCACACAGGGATCCAAGTGTGTGTTTTCACACCAGAGATGCTTCGTTTGTGTCGTGGGGATATGACATCTGTCGGGCATTTTAATTGACTGATTTCCTTTTCCCGCTGTCTTTGATTCAGGTGTGTGGCCTTCTGAGGAGGTGATGGCACATTACTGTCTGCAGAAGCGGCACACGTTCAAGTGAGTTTTCACGGTTTTGTTTTGTGTTTTTTTTTTTTTTGGAGGGGGGAGGCGGTTCTGCTGACGTTTTCATGTTTCAGCAGTTCAAAGTCATTTTCTGAGATGCGGGAGAAAGTGGTCACAGGTCTCTCTGGCATGTTTTTAAAGCTTTAGGAGTTACACAGTGTTACCCCACGCCCACCTGTTGCCAGTGGGGATGGCTTCTACACACTTTGCCCTTGGTTACAAGAGACACACTTTTTGCTGTTTGGAAATATTTTCACATGCGAAATAATAAATGAACCTGCAGACTATGAAAAGTAAGCCAATTAAAGCTGCATTTGATAACTTTGAATTTTTTTTTTTACATTTTTGTTAAAACTTTGACAGTTTTAACTAAAATGTTAAAAATGAAGCTCCTCTGCATCCTCTCTGTGGTCCTACTGCCATCTCCAAAAATCCACCACTCAGTCAGAAACTGCCAGTCAGAGCCAAGAGGAGGGGCTTAGTGCTGTCAATCAAGCTCGTGCACACACTGCTCATGAGTAGTTAGGTTAGTGTGCTCTAGTCATGGTAATGGTGAAAAAAATTGCTTACTGTTTAATGGTGCAGACAGTTGTGGTTTCTGACATGGGTAATATGGGCAACCGCCCAGGGCGTTATGTTTCAGGGATGGCAGGAGACCTCTGCGGATTGTGGCACAGAGATGGAAACAAAGCAGAATGAAGAAGAGTTTGAATTGATAATGATACTGGTTAAATTTATTTCAGCTCTAAGTATTTAATATCTAGGTGTTTTATGGGAATGTGGATCTTTCATATCAATTTGAGAAGCAGTTTTGATAGATACACTTAATTTTATTGGGTCATGTAGCGCGGGGTGCTGGTCTTTGTCTTGACTTGGTCTCGGATTAGGTGGTCTTGACTACAGCACTGCTACTTGGCTCCTAGGTTGCATGTCCTCCCCCACCCACCTTCTTTCCATCCCCTTTCTATTGGATTTCTTTCTTTCATAAATAAATGCCACTAGTGGCAAAAAAAGTGAAGTTCCTGCTATGTTAGGGCAGGAGACAAAATGTTTCCATCACTGAAATTATGATGCATAGAATCACATATCTATGTTTAAACTATGTTAGGGAGAGTAAACACAATAAAAACATGCTTTATCTGTGGCATTGTTCATTAAAATGGCACATTTCTGATGTCTTAAAATTAAATACTATAGGTTCACTTAATGACATTGTATTAGCGATTAGGTACTGCATTCAGCAAGTACTTTTACTTTTAATACTTAAGTATATTTAAAAGCCAATACTTTTTTACTTTTACGCAGGTGAAAATGTTAAAGTGGTACTTTTACTTTTACTAGAGTACATTTTTGTCTGTGTATTTGTACTTTTACTTAAGTAAATTTTTTGAGTACTTTCTCCACCACTGATTTCTAGACACTAATTACTAAACCTACAGACTATAAACGTGCAACGGTTTATTTGCCTTTCTTTCTAATTTATTAATGCTATGTTTTTATTTATTTATTCTTAAAGAAGTGAAGATACTCACATTACAACTGTAACATTTTCACACCAACTTTTGTCACAGTTGATCATGGCATCTTGAAAGATCGGAAGAGTGGGCAGGACTCAGTGATTCTGGACTAAAGTAGTTCAGGTTTCATGTGACAAATCAGAACTCCTTTGTGTCATTTGGTCAATATTAACCCATGTGGGGTTCCTCAAGGCTCTGTTCTCGGGCCACTTCTCAATTCATGGGCGATCGCTTTGTCAGGTATTACAAAGTACAAACACTTTGTATTTATCTGCTTGCTTCTTTAAATTATGAGTATAAGCATTAGACTCTCCTACAGTTTACCCCAAAATATTACTTTATTACTGAATTCACATTGCACCTTATCTTTTTATGTGCTTAAATTGACTTTTTTAATGTTATTTTTTCTTTTTATTTGAATTTTCTTTTGCTTCAATGTGCCTTATCTCTGTTTCTCTGTTTTTCTGCAAAGCAACTTTGAATTACACTTTGTGTGAAAGGAGCAACACCAACATTTTCTCTGCATTGCTTTAACAGTACAAACAATTGTATCTTTCTGTTTTTTTCTTAAATAAAAACAATGACATCATGTTTAGCATTTTTCTGCGAATGCTACAAAACCATGACATTATCATAATACGAGAATCTCATACCTACTCAGAAGATGCTTGCTCACGAAGATTCTCTTTAAATTGTAGGGAAAAAAACAACAAACAAACGCAAACATTTACCACTTTGACACCGGAGCATTTTTTTTTTTCTTTTCTGCACCTTCTGCTCTTTTTCCCGTCTTGATGTCTGCCGTGCATCAGGGCTGCCCTGTGGCACACGGCTGAAAAGCGCCCGGGCACTTTTGATTTCCACTCAAGGTGGAACGTCACCCTTTGATTTCCTGTTTTAACATTCAAGAGGCGGGAGACGAGGAGGAGAGGGGTTATTGATCAGAGCGGTGTAGTGAAGGTCAGCAGGAAAGGGAGGAGGAAAGGAGGTTTGGGGCTTGGGGGGGGGGGATGAAAGAGGACAGGGCCAGAGATGGAGGGGTTGGGGAGATGAAAGGAGGAGGAGGATGAGGAGAGGGGTTGAGTGAGCAGACAAGCTGCAGGACTTTGTGTGGGTGTGTGTGTTGCTCCTCAGATATCCTGCTGATTGAGCTTGTGCTTCTCAGTGTTCAGCATTCAGCTTTCAAGTTGATGGTTGAATTGATATTTCTTATCCCGCTGTGTTTACTGTTTGTGTATCTGCCCGGGCTCGTAGCGTAGCGCGCCGGTGTGTCTCTCCATATCTGCTCAGATCTACTGTACAGCACATGTGTGTTAGTACTAAACTGCTGTTTTCTTTTTGGCTTTTTTTTTTTTTGCCTCACTAAAGTAAATCTCACCCCGACTCGCCTCTCTTTCTCCTCCTCTCTGTCTCCCAGGGGTGCAGTGTGTGAGTTAGGAGGAGGTATGACTTGCCTTGGTGGGCTCATGGTAAGTGAGACAGACACACACACACACACACACACACCCGCACACCTACCCACACACCCAGCCGCACGCACAAAAGCAGACTTCTGCAAGGAAAAGTGTCTCGGCTTCTCTAATAAAACTAATCATCGCCAATCAATATACGCACAGCATGAGCACGCAGTGTCCTTATCTATTCAGGCTCCATCATTCACTTCCTGCGCGCTGGAATGCGCGTTTAGATTTGCGAGCCTTCAGGGGGAATTTGCATGCAAACACTTTACTCACAGCAGTTTAATAAAGCGACTCATTTGTGTTCAGGGTTTACCGCCAGATTCACTGAGCAGATTATGCCTGAGTGTTTCTCCTGATTGGTTGATTTTTTTTTCCCCCTGGAGTCTGCGTCGAGAACAGTTAGTCATTTCTAACATTAAATGGCTTAAAAGAGAAAAGTGTGCTGGAAAGAATTTGTGTTTAGAAGAAAAACAAAAAGACTTTCTAAAGTGCCACATCAAAAGTGTGTAAAAAGAGGGGAAAAAAAGTATCCTGTTTGCAATAAATGCAGTAGAGTTGAGCTGCAGAATGTCTTCCTATCCAGCTACAGTGGGAGGTTTTCCAGTAGTAATATTAGGACAGCTCACTCAATATTGAGAAATGTTCAGATTTTATATCTCAATAAAGCTTATATTAATCGTTAAACATAAGATATAAACTTAAACTGCACTTTCTAACTTAGGAAAAAGTTTGGACACCTTATCTCTGTATAGCTGTTGTTACCCACTTTGGTTACATGTCATCAGGCTGAGGTAGGTTTGCCCCACTCCTCTCTGCACCTCTGACTTATTTGAGGTGTTTCTTGTTTGCTCAGCCTGTATTAAGTCACATAAAGATCAAGATCTAAGATTTGTCCTAAAAGTTCCAGTTCAGCTTCAGCTTGAAGTTTTTTTTTTTTTTTTTGTACAGCTTCTTTGACATTTCAAGTACGAATATTCTGTAGAAGAATTGGTTCTGATTCTGGAAAGCATCCCCAAACCATGACACTTCCACCTACATTCTTCACAATTGATGTTAGGAAGTGCTTTTTTTTTTTTTTTTTTTTTTTTTTTTTTTTTAAGCTTCATTGTCCTTTGCTCTGGTGGCCAAATAATTTAGTTTTAGTCTCATTTGTCCAAGGAAAACTAGTCTAGAAACTCCAGTCTTTCCTTAAAGAGCAGTGGGTTCTTCCCAGCTTCTTTCTGATTGTACATTCCACACACTTTCATGTATGAACCACAGCAAGAACCTGCTTGCAATGACGCTTAAGTGTTCGGGAACTTTTAGCATCAGACCTGAGCTTGTTGCCAGTCGTTTTGACTGTCCTCCGCTTGGGGACTGTCTTCTTCATAGCGAAATGGCTGATTTTTAATTCTTTTAAATCCCCCTTAAATCTCACAGACCCAAAGCTGCCACAGTCTTGTTACTTAGAGGTTTTAGACGGCTATGTCAATCTCATCGTGGCGTTCACACTCGCTTTAACAGGCAGGAGAGCCAAACTAGTCGTCTGAATGATGAAGTTCTCGTTTATTCCACTCCAAAACGAGCATTGTCTTTTATTTTACAAAAAAATTGAAAGGTATTTTTTTTTATTGATTATTTGTATCACCTGAATTGTGCGTTTAAAAATGTCCTAGCGTGTCTTAATCTATTTTATGTCTGTAGATAGAGAGAAAGATTCCTGTGATTGACGAAATTATTTAGCGTAAAATGTAATCAAAAATATGCAAACAAGCAGCCACTTTGTCACAAAAGTAGTGAAACCTGAATAAGCTGTCGAGCATTTGGATGCCTAATACACTCCTCCACACACATGTGGAGATACACTGCAGTCTGTCAGCTATAGGGCTTATTAGTCAGAGTCTTAAGGGGCCCTCCACATAGCAGGCTTCAGTGTCCCATCGATCTGTTAGATGCCAATGAGTGTGTGTGTGTGTAAAACGCTGAGTTTTATCTCCTAGCGGTCAATACACCATGTTTTGACATTGGTGGTCTGAGATGGAATCCTTCCTTCACACCTCTTCCCTCCTTCATCCGTCACTGACACCACTCTCCCCACATTTTCTTGTTTTTTATTTATTTATTTATTTTTTTGTGAAAGTATGAGACTAAATATGGTTGAGTGTTTGACCATTAGTTCTCATGGCTGTTGCAGCAGTAAAAACCAGCATGAAGATGTGATGAAACTATTGTTTTCTGAAAGTCGGAGGGTCGATCATTTCTAGTAAACCACCAAAAGCGTTTTTGGGTATTCTTAAATACGTTGTTGCCTTTCCAATGCACTTCTCATCTCTGAAAAAACTTAAAGAATCAAGATTTTTTTTTTTAATAGTTGGTTTTTCTAGAGAGATTAGCAGTGGTTAGTATCATTTCTGCAGACTGTAGTTAGAATCATCCCAGTGCAGAGATTAAGGGACAGCAGTCTGAGTCAGAATGGATTTTTGTTCATTTAAAACAACTCAAACAGTTGAAATAAGTGCTAATTTATGAATGTAGTATTTAATTTTTATGACTTCCAAAAAAAGGGCATTGTTCTTTGAATTAATTAACCTAATCTTTCTTAAATTTTTTCTCCCATTCAGTATGAAACTGAAACCCGTAACTGACACATTGACTTTAAAGCCGGACTGTTGTCGCGTCGTGTCGACATTAGTAACATATTTTCGAGGAATGATTACTTTAATGTTCGAAGAAATATTTGCTGTTGCTTTACAAAATCAACTTGGCAGATTATTTGTGTTTGGTTAGTAAAATCACTATTCTCACAGATTTGTGACCACTCATGATGACACTAGCTGAGCGTGCAGATTGATGCTCATGTGTCGACCAGCTGGACTCCTGTTCTTTCAGCTGTGTGCTCTGGTGGAGCCTGAAGGTGTCGTCCCGTTATTTTAGCAGATGGTGGGAAGCCCAGCACCTCACTCAGTGACCCCTTCAAACGGCCCTCAGGGTTTCAACATGCGTGTCTGTATGTTCACTTCTGCAGACAAATGCATGCACGATGGTTCCAGAGCAGGTTGTGCCGTTTTATTTATACTGATTTTTCCTGTCCAGATGTGGAGACAGGATGCGTCGCAGTAACACAATCTCAAACTAAAGGGTTTTTTTTTTTTTTTAAATCTAACCTTTCTTTTCAGCATTCAATAAGGGAGAAAAGTAAGGTTTTTTAAGAAAACCAGTGTTGGCACAGCTTGCAATCTGTGAATGAAATAAGTGATATCAGACTAATATATTGCTTTATTAGGGCACTCAGAGATGCTTTCCAATGAAATCAATCTTTCCCATTCACGCAAGCCGAAGGTGACAAGCTGCAGAACTGTTGCGCGTGGCATCATGGCCTCTTTGGGATAACAAGTTGCTCAAAATAAAAATCTGTTCACTTTAGCTAGAAAGCTGGAAATTGGATATCCATGAGTTGCAGAAATGGTTTATCAAACACAAAAATCCTTTTTTTTCTTCTTACAACCATCACAGTTCCCAAACCTAAATCCAGTGGAGGGCCTGTAGGGTGCGCTGCAGAGAGCATTAGGGAGACCTCAGGACTGCATCTGACTCTAATGCTTTAAAGGCCAGTTATATAATACCTGACAGTGAATCCTTCATTTTGGCTAATGAGGCAATAAATTGCCAATAATCAGTTGACATCTTTGACCCAAAAACCCAGTTAACTTCATTTATATAGAAATGTTATTATATTATTAGTGTAGCATTGAAAAATACATATAAAAGACAATATGTGGAGCTAATGCTAGATTTGTTGCAAATGCATTTTTTGCAGTTTTTATGCAGTCTTCTTATTAAAACTAGATATAGGTTTTATACGGTCTGCTCAGAAAAACTAAGCACAGTTTTTCTGAGCAGACTGCTCAATAAAACCAGCTACTTAGCTAGTTAGCCATCTACTTGTCAGCTAGCAGATAGCATTGATACTGTTGAGCACATTTTCCTAACTTGTGGTTGTAAGACCCACTTTTATAAGTATTTTGTCAACTAAATCTTTATTAATAGTACTTTGCATTAGGTTAGGTATGTAATAACTTCATGTATGGGGAAGTGCTGTTGCTAGCTAGATCATTTTAGCAGGACGTGCTAAAATTGAGGAAGAGAATTTGTGTTACACGGTTATTGGCAAAATGTTATGTTTCTAGCTCAAAAATGCAGTTATATTATCAAGTTATCATGACATTATTGCATTCAGAAGGTCAAAAATGATGATGTTATTTTCTGCTGTTGTGCAGAGTACAGTCAAAGATTGCTCCCTGGAGAAATTCTTGGTTTCCTATTACCAAACGGGGTTCAGTACAATATTGGCAGCAGAGACACTGATAATTTCACCATTGATGATTTTGATCAACAATAATCTGCTAAAGACGGAAGGGATTTCTGTATTTGCAAGGGTAAGATAATGTTACTGCAACACAAGAGGAATTTCTTTTAAGCCATTTTCCACGTTTAACGGAGGTGCCAACAAATTTGACCCACTTGGAGATGCAGGCGCCCTCTTTTACAAAAGCCAACAGCCTGACATACGCTGGCTGATACAGGAAATAGGCTGTTGTAAAGAAATAAAACCGTCAAAAAGCCGAGAGTCTACACCGGAGCGCACCCCCTCCCCCTATCTACATCTCCCTCGCACACGTCGAAACGCGGCAGCTCTCCATTCTCTCGACTCCCTCCGTCGCTTTCTCGTCGTCGTTTGCAGTATGCGCTCCGCAAAGTTATATGAAGGGCATCAGGCAGGCCTGGCGAGCCTAGTGCAGAGTGACAGCGGCGAACGGAGTGATGGCTCGGCCTGATAAACACCCAGCGTCAAATGAAAAGGCTTTGCGCTTGCCATCATCCCCTGTCACAATGCAATTACCGAACAGAGTGATAGCAAGATAGCAGGCCCCCACCGCTAGCCACAATGATAAAAGTATTGACTGATTTGATTGAATGATTAAAATAATGCAGACATAAAAATGGGGTGAAGATAGAGAGAGGGAAAATGGCAGGGAGAAACGGAGAGACGGAGGGCGGCGTGGGCCGGGCTGCCAACGAGTGAGGCTTTTGTAGATACGGTTATGTCATTATTGTGTGCGTGCGTTCAGATGTTTGCTTCATCTGAGGGTGCTGTTTTTTATTTTTTTGGGGGGCGGGGGGTTGCTCTTTTGTTCCTTGTTGTTTAATTTCTCCGTCTCTTTCCTGTCTCTCCCCGGCTCTCAGGTTGCCATTTCTGCTGACGTGAAGGAAGTCCTGCTATCAGATGGGAATGAGAAGTCCATTCAGAGTATCCTTTCATCGTCCTCCCCTCTCTCTTTGTCTCTCCATCGCTGCCATAGCTCCATTAGCTCACAGCGATTCACGTGCGATCGCACAATTTTTGTTCCCACGAAAAAAACCTTTGCTTTTCTTTTGTGAGATAGTTAGGCGTTTGATTGTGTGTCCTTTAGATGGAAATCTATGGTGCAGGAATGATTTTTTTATTCTGTAATTAAAATGTTCACATCCTAAAGGGGAAAACATTGTTTTTTTTTTTTTGAGTTTCAAACATTTACTTTCCTTCCTATCAGTATGAAAATGTATTACAACGGATACCATCTCATTGGATTTATTGACACTGAGAGGATTAGCATCCAAAACGAGAAACAATCAAATTTAAAGTCCTGCAAATTGGGTTGGAAATGCTGTTATTTCTGACGGTTTGTTGCCCTTCGCTGTCAGCTATCAAACATTAGAGAATCATGGAGCACAAGGCAGACGAATTAGTGCAACACTTTTGCTGCTTTTCTTCAAGTGTAAATAAGAAGAAAATTATGGAAAGGAGCATTTTAAAAAAGATATCCGGTTTTATTTGTAAGACTTGGATGAGAGCGAAAACTACAGTGCAAAGATTCATATCTGAGTCAACAATTTAAAGCGGTATCTCAGATTTGCTTAAACTGGAGCTCTTTCACTTAAGAGGTTATAATCAATCATAAGTTTACTTGCGTTCAATAACTTCACTAAAATGAAACCGTCTAGTTTCAAAGGAATCTCCTAGTTGTGGCGAGGTCAAGACGAAAGTGGACTTGAAACGGCTTCACCCCCTAAAATGTGGAGCCATGCAAATTGTATTTTATGAGCTTCAATATGCTGCCAGGTTTGGAAAAGAAAGTTGCTTACCCAAGATTTACATAGTGTATTAGAAACAAAAAACCTTCTTTATTTCACTGCCAGCAAAACATGTTGCCACATACTTCACATTTGGGATGAGGTTTGTAGGGTTTTTTGTTGCTTTTGAAGTTATGGCCTCTTCCATTCTGAGTGGCCTTTCAGCCAATGTTGGGATTACACATAATGACACTTTTGTTCCCACTTTAACAAGAACATGTGGGTGAATGCGGCTTTATTCGTGATGAATCAAACTTTTGGATATCTTAAAAACCTCTGCAGGCGTGCCTCTGCTTTACTCTTACGTGGGCTAATAGACATGATAGTTTTAATCGTAACCCAAAACATGAAATTTTTGTGCGATTTTGATTTCAGACAGTGAGAAAGGAGGATCAGTGTCTTTTTAAAATGTGTACGTAAACATCTGGTTTCAACTATATATCTGTTAGTTATTCCCAATCGTGATTCACTTGGAAGTGATCAGCAAAAATTAGGATTGTTCAGTGTTCTTACAGCTGATCACCGGTCAGCAGCTGATCAGGCTGATTTCTGCCTTTTGCAAATTTTAATCCCCGCACTGTAAAAAAAAAAAAAAAAAAGTTTTCTTCCTCAACTTGACTCAGTCTAGTTCCCTTGTTGCTTTGACTCAGTTAAGTTGTATCAACTTTAACTGTCAAGTTCAAAACACTTAACAAAAGCTGTTGGTACAAACTTCAATTTCGTTGACTTAACTGTCTTTAGCAAGTATTTTAAACTAAAACTTTAATTAGTTAAGAGAAATTAAAAAAAAAGTTGCTCCAATTTATTCAGCAAAGTTTTTATATTATTACATCAAGCTGATTTAACATGAAAAATTACATTAAAGTGAAGTCAACTTTAAGATACAGGTTTTATTACAAATTATGCTTGTGACTGTAAAGGACGAACACAAAGTCTTATGGACATTATTTTAGTCAAGTCAGTCTGTGCCTAAATGCTAATTAATCATCATTATTACATAATAATTGAGAAGTAATGCATCCAAATACGAAGTCAATGGTCAGTCTTATTATTGGTGTTTTCTGAGTCACAAATGAGGTTTTTTTTCCACTCAACTTGCAGCTCATGACAGAGCCTAGATGTTGTGTCGGAGTGCAGGAGAACAGCTGGGCACAATCTGGGGACGGGGCACCTACCAGTCGCAGCTGCCAAGTTAAGAGCACTGTGATTGCCATCCTGTCAGATTTAGTTTTGAGAGTTTATCTAATGCTGAGGGTCAGGGCGAGAGCTTGAAGCGATCTTCACAAGCGGGAACAATCAAGTTTGTTTAAAATGCTGGGTGTTTTTTTTTCTTTCTGTTCTTTCTTCTTCAAATTCAGACATGTAATTACGTTTTTAGAAGAAATCTTTAGGTGAGATTTTTGGTATCGCTTCTTCTTTAAGTGGGGTATTGATCAAAACGCGCTCCTCTTTTCATCACAGTTTTTCTTCCCTCATTTCATTTCATCTTTTTTTCCTCCTTTAATCCTTTTAGATCTCCCAGTAATCAATGGGCAGCGCGGCAGAAGACGAAAAAGCAGCTTGTTTCACCGTCTGTTAACAAACGAAGGAAATCTAAATATGCGCCTCTCTTTCCCCCGTTGAGCGATGCGGCTCTTCCAAATTTAACCCCGCTTACAGCAACTCTGTCCCCAGCCGGGCTACAATGCTCCTTCTCTGATCACAATAAGACCAAACAATAACATTGCAAAGACTGTAAAACACACACTTGGACACGCAAACAATACGCCATTGACCGGCCGCTTTGTTTCCTAGAGCAAACACTCAGGGAGAATTGTAAGTGAATTCAGAGCGAAAAATGGAAGTGAGTACACGCACACACACACACACAGAGAAAAGATGGTGTGTGTGTAGATGTGTTGGGGGTGGGTGGTGAGAAAGACTCAGGATTTGTCCCGGACTCTGCCAAATTGGTCCATTCACACACTTTGTGGTATTTCCTCCCGTTGAGGCCTGAGCCGTGTCCTACTGGCCTCTGTTTATCTCGCGTGGCTTTATTTTGCGGTAGAATGGAGAGCGATGGCGGCTGTTGATAGGGTTTCAGATTTATTCAGCGAAATAGATGAGAAGAATCAAAAAGGAAGAAGAAGTTGTGAACGGATGGCATTTACTGTACATGCTCTGGGAGAATAGTTTCCCACTTTTCGTAGAAGTTGTTGACCTCCTTTATTGTTGTTAGCCCTCCCAACCCTCCATATATATATAAAAAAAACAAAAACAACATTCAGCGAAGAGAGCAGAAACCCCTGCTGCTCTGACCTTGAATACTCATGTAGGAAATCAATGGAAATGTTCCATTAAGTATGATTGATGCATGTCATTGGTCGCTACCGCTCAGACTCAAGCGATTGAAGAAAATGTTGTTTTTTTCCCCCCACTTTAAAGCTCAACAAGACTCAAATCTTTATTTGATTTTTCAAATCTCTATTTTTTCTTAACTGCTGTGCATGTTTTAAGCTGGGAACAAGTGGGTGTGGGTGTGTGTGTGTGTGTAAACTTTCCCTCAATGGTGTAAGCATGCTCTGACCGGCCTTTCGTGCTCACTCCTTCGCAGGCGTTCCGATTGTGTGCAAATAAGACGCATTTCTGCATCCTAAATGCTCCTCACACGTGCGTAACCTGTGTGTTGTTTGTGTTCCTCGGCGTGGGAGGCCTCTGAGATCTGTAACAGATTTACAGCGATCAGTTTATCACATGTTCCGGCTCTCTTCATCCATCCCTCTTGTTCTTTCCCCCGCCCCCCTGCCTTTGTCGATTGGATTCGTCTCAGCCCTTTGCTGGCTTTAAAGACAAGGAAATCCTAATTGAATTGCTTTGCAACTCCACTAGTCGCTGTATTAATAGACAACTTGACATCAATCACCCTGCCTTTGTGTGTCTTCATTTGTGTGTGTGTGTGTGTTTTTTTTTCTATCTGTGGTTAAAAGCCTTTCCATTGATCCGGCAAGAAGCAGCTGTGATGTAGCGCTCCGTCCCTGGACATCATTTCTGCTCACTCATGCTTTCCTCCATGCGGGTGTTGTTGACCATGCAACATGTTTCCCACAATTCTTTAGTTTTATATCTTTTGATATCCTTCCCAGCAACATGACATCCACATTTACAATGGACGTACATTTGCTTTAAACTAAACATCGCTTTGAAAGAGCTGATTAGTCAAATGTTAAGTGACCGTTTGTCTGCTGAACACTTTAAGCTCTTCGTCCCAAAATAATTTGTATCTGCTATGTCTGCCGATTAAGAGCTTTTTGAAAAAACAATGTTTTCTGTGGAAGAAAAAATCTTTTTTTTTGTCAAATGTGTTGCTCAAACCAGTTCCAGTATGTGATATTGTCCATTCAAGAAAGTCCTAATGGAAAATTTTCTGTGGGTTTTGTCAGCAAAAACAGAACAAATATTTGAACAAGAGCATCTTTACTTTGAACTTGACCAGCAACTTGGAGCACCTTGAATCGTGAGCTAATGAGATTTGAGCACTAACAACTTTCTTTCATGGGACTTTTTGATAAATTACAAATGGCAATGTTTAATTTTTAGTTTGTGTTAGATGTGATTTTTTTTTCAGTGTTGACCTGTAATCGTGAAATATTTCAGTTGTAACCTTTTGTGAGGTGAACTTAGCGTTAGCACGTGTAAAGGGGGAACCTGCTCCGCCGCCTCCTGCCCACATTTTACAGATTAATCCTTGACCGTTGCACCTCAGATGTTCGGAGAGTGGTCGAGAGAAACAGGCAGGCCGGAAAGTTTGGGTCAACGCACGTATCGTCACGGTAAGATCCTGTTCACTTCAAGACAATGATCTTTAGTTTGATGGTTCCTGCACATTGGTTCATTTTACTCTTGTTTGAGCTCATGATCACTTTTTGGAGTTACAACTTAAAACTTCACTGTAGTTCTTTTTAAGATTTTATGTGATAAACCAATAAAAGTAGTGAATAATTGTGAAGCGGAAGAACCAAGCTACATAATTTTCCACCCTAAAAACATTTTAAGAGCTATGATTAAATGGTTTAGTCAAAGTTCAGAGCTATATCCAATTGAGAATTTGTGACATGACTTAAAAAATTATGTTCAGAAATAGCATTGTGTCCAGTCTGTCTGGGTTTGAACTATTTTGCAAATAATGATCAATAGTCCCAGTTTATTTATGTACAAAGCTGGCAGAAATATTCACCAAAAGGACCAGCAGATATGATCGTACATCTGTTGATTTGGGTCAGCTAAACTCAAATGCACACAACAATTTTAAGATTTTGTTTTGTGAAAAGATCCATGTATCATTTTCCTTCCTATTCACAAGTATGCTCTAGTTTATGTTGGTCTATCCCATAGAATCCCGATTGAATAGAGTATGGATGCATTTTCAAAGCAGGTGACATCGACTGATAGTCTGACGTGTTATTAACTATTCTATTGTTTAAAAGCTTTCTTGTTGTCACTAGGACAATATTTTATTTTAAGGTGTTTAGATTCGTAGTCTCCAGCCACAGGCTCCTGAAAAGTGTTGAACATAATCATTGGCTGACTCTGAGGGCAAGTTTGAAGTAAATTCGTTTCATTTTCAAATGTCTGCTGTGATTTAAATGCGACTTGGTCAACACATACTGGTGTCATTGTACCGTCCGAATCTCTAACTGGAAACACAGTTGCTTCAGATATTCAGCGTGAACGAACACGTCCCGTTTTGAGCGTTCTGCAAATTAATTATCGGGCTTTAAAGTCCAAGCATGCGCATAGGATCATCAAAGAAAAGTGACCCTCTTTGATGAGGATCAATGGTCCAGAAAACATGCACACACTCCTCATATGCAAGGACAGGCTAAAATGAACCTAATTGTTGTCCCTGTCTCAAAGAAAAAAAAAAAAAAACACATTTTCCACTGACTGTTTTTTTTTTTTTTGCTCCCCTATGTCTTCTCTCTCTGTCTCTCCATCCCTCGCTCCTGAGCATATTTACATGAGTGGTAGATGGAGTGAAAAAGTAAACGTATAATTAGGCTACATTACTTTGATTGTTTTCTTTTCAGATTATGCCTGCTGTCATCTCGGCGCCGCAAGAGAGGGCGAAGGCCACGATGCGATTGTGCTAGGGGATGGAGAGGGAGGGGCATGTCGCGCGATGTCGTTTGCACACTCATGCATACGTGCGAGCGTTGTGTGTTGGGGCCTCCCACTGTGAACTGAGATTGTATTTCTAGCAGGGCCTAATGTTTTGTTTACTGAGTGTTAAAAATGCCTAATTAATAATCCCCCCCCCAATCTGCCTGACAGTGGGAAAGAGAGAGAAAGGCAAAGTGGCGTGGAAAAAGAGGTGAAGAGGAAAGCTGGGCTCTTAGAGGAGGACAAAACAGCAGCACTGGTTTAGAGGCGGATTTCAGAAAACTGCAGCGGCATCAGGATGAACCATGTGTCTCTTTCAGCAAGCTTCGCTTTAAGAGCGATATTTATAAGACAAGCACACCTGTTTTTGTGTGGTTGTGGGAACTTTTCTCTGACATGGTTACAGTTACATGTGTGCGCGATGAAAGGCATGCGGTTAATCTGAGAAGTTGAATTCGTTGATGTTACATGATGAAGTTACCTATCGAGACCTGAAAGCCTCTCTTCAGCGTGTAACGCGCTGCCGTAGTTCACGGCAGCGCGTTACACGGCCTTGTACTGCGTTCAGTCACAAACGCGAAAACGAAAAGATGAGCGAGGAGAGTCAGATCGATGTGCTCAGGGGCAAGTTTTGCTTTAAAAAGCACAGCAGGGGACATTTGTATAAAACTAAGGTAGTACGTACAATGAATTATCTTTCCACCAAAGCACAGCCAATTTACAGTTAACATTTCTAAAGTGTGTTTGAAACAAAACCACTACTTTTAAACCTTCTTGAAAATGAAAACCTGGAAACCGGAGATGTTTTGGTTTGTACCACAACACATAAAACATTGTCTGATAGATATATTCTGTACATACGTATACATATATGTATACATATGCATTCTGAATCGTTGCATTCTAGCTGTGCCCCGGAGCTCGACTTTGGCAATGTTCTCAAAACCAGAGAAAATAAATAGAAGCGCCGGGGGGTTGAAAAGTAACCTGTGCGGAAGGTGGGCTTTTCCTCTCGGTATGTGTGTGTTCACAAGGTATAAATGTCAAGTGTCATGTCAGACGCTCCCGTGCTTTATCCCGCAGACGTCATGTCTTCCTCTCCGATGCGTTCTCCTGGTCTCTACTGAGGCAGAAAAACAGTGGGGGTCACAGAGAGCGAGGTGTCAGACAGCCAGCAGCTCAGTGCTGAAGAGGAAAAGAGCAGTGAAGGTGGAGAAAGAGAAGACGAAGACAAAGAGCTTTTTCTCCATGTCGGGTTTTTTTTTTTTTTTTAGCAGCGCAACTTGCTTTCTTTAACCCCCTTCCAAACGCTGAACTTTTGTCTCTGTTTCATGTGTGTGTTACAGGGTGGTTAGGTGGGACTGCGAGGTGGACATTTCAGCGCTGGAAGGTCACTTTGATACCGTCATGTGTGCAGACTGGTACGTTTACACAAGCACACACACAGATTTATCTCCGTATGTGTCCGCTTCTGACATTCAGTCTCACTTTTTGCATGATGGTCCCTGCGTGCCGGCCCCTCCACCCCCACCTGTGTCTGGACCTTCCCCTGATTCGGCCACACACTCTCTCTCTTTCACACACACATCCATACGCATGCTCCGATGCCCGCACGCATCCATTTTACACCAAATTGCCTCGTTTTCATGCTTAGTGTCCCAGCAAATGGATGACTTAGGCAAATTGCAAATAATTGCGCCTTGACAAGAAAGGAGACTCGGTAAGATAAAGGAAGAGTCCGGGGAGGAGTGGAAACTGAGATGGAAATGGAGAGATGGAGCAACATAAACACAACAATTAGCCCATCAGATATTAAAATGTATGTGACCATCCAGAAAAACCAAATCTTCTCCTCTTCTGCTAAAAGGCCAACAATAATAAAGGTGTAACTCAAAAGAAACACGCACAGGTCAGACTTTTAAGAAATTAATTTTATTAGAGGTTTTGTTTTTATTTAAAAAATGCTGCGTTTGCGTACATTGCAGTGTGCTTTTGTTTAATTTTTTTGTACCATTTTAGCTGTTTTGTTTGACTGAATTGTCAAGTGTTTTGGTCAACTTCTGTTGATTTTTAATGTGCTGCATAAATACGTTTTCATTGGCATAATGGGTAAAAGTTTGTTGAAAAGATGTATTGAGAATTTGAAAGTTAGTTTAAAATAATGTTCTTTAGGTTTTGGACGTTGGAAGAACAATGTGACGATTACAACGGTCAAAAACATCTCCGGGTCAGTTTGACCATCCATACTACCACTATGCAGCCAAACCTCTCAAATTCTGTTCATCCTACTTACCTTTTACCCAGGAACAAGCTAATTTAGGCAAAGTTGACTTAACCATTACTTATCAGTTTATTTGTTTTTTGAAATTGGGAAAATTAAAAAGCATCTGGAAATAAATAATCATAAAAATACTCAAGCTAATGTATAAAACACAGTATAAACTTTTATGTTAAAAATAATAATAAAAAGACCACTGTAGGTCTGATACCAGTTTATTCGATATATGAGATACAATAATCACAACATACATTTTTGAGAACTATGAATAAATCTTACTGTTGTCCACACAATTCTGGGGCCATAAGAAATCTAAACCAAAGCAATTTTTTTTTGTTCTGATTTCTTTACTTGACATGGTATTTCTATATTGGACACTATGTTCAAGAGCAACACTATTGAAAGGCTTTCACATTCCAGCCTTGTGCCAATGTGATCACTTTTTAAATTCAATCATCAGATTGTAGATGTTTACTCATGGATGAAGTTGGAAGAAGAAGGATTGGCCAGAAACGTGAGCTTTTCATAAGCCGGTAGCAAGTCAGTTTCAAAGTTGCCGGACAGACCAGAGAACCCCAAATAAATGACCAGAGTGAATTGTAAATGTCTGACAATGGAGTCTGTTTGGGAGATCTTCCACTCACACATGAAATCTGGAGGCCATTGACAGGATGCCGAGATTTGTTGCGACATTATGAAGGCTTTGGGCATTGTGGCCAACATTTCTCTTAGGGATCCCCTGCAGGCCTGAGATCCCACCTGCAGAGTTTGAGTCATGGTTTCAGTTTTTAGGTAAAGAGACTGAGTGTGTTCCATCTATCAAGAGTCTCAGCCTCTCTGGGAAAATGTAATTTAGGGAAACTTGCACTGATTGGTGAGCACCAAGTGAAACCATTAGCTTCATGGACTTGCTGAGAAGCTTGTGGTGGTTTAGCTGTCCAGACCACATGTGATGTGGCCTGAGGAATTTCATGGTGAGTGTTGAAGGTGAATCAGGAGCCAGTAAAACTTTCTATCCTTCTTCTCAACACAAAGTTGAGCATATGTCCAGTGTGGCTAAGGTTTTGCTAGAGGACTGCCTCTTGTCACAATCCTGTTTGATGGATGAACAGAAATGATGTCAAGTGATAATTTTTTTGGAGTGGATGGTTGTTTGGTTTGAGAGCTCGGCATCTTGTCTTTGCTTTTTGCATCTGAGGTGGTTCTGTTGTCATCCTCGTGCCACTTAATCCGCTAGCTAGAAAACGCAAAAAGAAAAGCTCTCGATTTAGCGGTCCGTCTACATTTCGACCCTTGCGTTTGGTCATGAGATGTGGATCGTAGTCTGTGACAATGAGTTCCTGAGATTCCTCCAAAGATTGGGTGAGGAGGTCCACCATGTGGGTCAGACCTGGGAATGGAGCTGCTTCTCCAATGCATCAAAGGAAGTACTTTGAGGTGGTTCGGGCATCTGATCATGACGCTTCCTGGGTGGCTCTTTCTAAAGCGTCTCCCGGCAGATCTCGCTGAGAGGAGACCCTAAAGGCAGACCCAGAACTCACCGGAGAAAGATGACCTGTCTCATCTTTTTCAAGTAGAGGATTTGAAAGTGTGGCTGTGTTCTTAAGCCTCTCACCTTCTTTCAGTCTTTGGGTGGTCCCACTAACACAGTCCCAGTAATTCCTGATGTGGGCAGTTGTGTTAAAACTCTTAAAGGGGTGCGTGGAGGGGGGGGATACACATTCTCCAACTTCACAAACACTGAAGAAATCCAGGTTGCATAAGGGTGTGCATCTCTCTGGATAAGTGTGTGCAATGTGTGCTAAGTGCTGCATTAGCAAATGGCATTATCATTATTTTAATGTCATGGTCATTACAGGTAATAGTCAGGTACAACACCCATAGAGAGAGGGGGTGCAAGCAGCTAAAAGAGGATATTTTACAGCGGACTGGCGCATTTGCGTGACAGACAGAAGCAGAACATCTGAGACCGCGGTAAATTGTATGTGAGATTTCGATATTGCAGGTTCTTTCCCCTCATTTATCACAGCAGAACTCCAAGCCGAATAATGTGCGCCCGCCCGTGCACAGGAGCTGGAAGTTGTTTTTCTGTGTGGTCCCGCAATCTTTTCCCGCATGTAAATGCAAGCGAGAATTTTGTGCGATGATTGCACTGCCGGCAGCCGAAGAGCAATGGCTGTCGAATTAACGCGCGAGTCGTTGTGACGATCACCTTCGAAAAGGTCAACAGCAGCGAATTGCTCTCCAATTAATTACAGCTTCTACCAGTTACAGTGGATCTACTGCTGAGAAGAGAGGAGGAAGGAATGAAGGAAAGTTTGCCTCAGCTGCCAGTGTTGTGCCCTTTTCTTGGGATTTTCTTTCTGTCTTCGATGAAATCGTGTTGCTAGAAAGTTAAACAGAGTCTTGAGACAGATCTAACATGTAGGATGAAGTTTTAGCTGCACATCTTTCCAAGTTCCTTATTGTACATGTTGGGTAGCATAGTTGTTTTTCTAATAAACACGGCTAAGGATTCAATTGCGGATTTAAATAAAAATGTTTAAAAGTGTGTTCAACTTTGAGCTTGTTACACATTTCATTTTCACGGGCCTGAATTCTGTGTCCTTTGATCAAGCATGTTACAGACATTTAAATGTGCATGAAGACACAACATAGGCAACAAAACAATCTGCTCACCAGGAATAAGCATCGGGAAACACACAAATTGCTGGAGTGTTGTCTGTCTCCTCACATTTATGGCTGGCAGACACGGGGAGACCTGGAGAGAGGGGGATTCCTGCATTGGACATGTGGATGGCAAGGAATCTTTGGCCGGGACGCTCGGAATGTCTGCTTTCTCCAAAATCTGCCCGTGTGTGTGCATTGAGATAAAGCTCTGCCTCTGTGTCTGCATCATTGTGAAATAGTCCATGTGTGCATGCGGTTTTGGTTTCTGACAAATTGCTGGCTTTGCTGCGTTTTAGTTTCGATCAAGCTGACTGGGTTGGGTTCCTGGTATGCAGAAGTCTGTCTGATCACTTGTATCAGTGGTATTGTAGAGAAGATAAAAAAAAAGAAGATGAAATTAAGCGGTGTCACTTTTCTTAAACACAAATGCTTGCATTCTTACGAGTTGTGTATTTGAGTCTGTGATAGACGGACGACCACCTTTCAGCGAGTGGCCACCACTTTCATGTACAGTGTATCTTAATGAATATTTATAATATTTACAACTTTCGAATGAATCTTGTCACTCTCACGGTGTATTCAGTCACAAATGACACAAAATAAACTCTTTCCTTCTCATCTCAGACTCTGACATTAATTCGGATCATCCGTCTGTAGTGATTATACATCAAAAGATGAGGGAGATTACCGTTAAGAAAACAATGAGTGACGCTTACATTGATAAACATGCAGTGAGTTTAACCGTGGAAATTAGACACTGTGGAGAAGAAACTTAACTCCCCACAAAGATATTTGTAAAATAATAAGTTCTGCCTGATTTCTTTTTTTCTTTTTGCATAAAAATTTTATTAATTTTTTTGTAGTAAAACAGTTCCTCTCTAAAAATTCTTTTATGCAGCAAGATTGGTCTTTTGCCACCTGAGGGATTTGATGGTGTGAGCCGTTTTGCTTTCTGCAAACACACCGCTTGCAGAAAGCAGTGTGTCTGCCTTACCTAAATTTCTTTTTTTTTTTATTGGTATATGTTAGTATATTTTGAATGGTTTGTTTTAATTAGCTGTAAGTGGAAAATCATCATAATTGACACAAATAACAGCTTTCAAACATCCATCTGTGTGTAATTAACTTATCTAATGTGCTTCATTTGGTGATATAGTTCCAGAAATGGGCTTTTCAATAATAATATTATTGAACGGGTCTGTACAGTTTGATCTCCAGCTAAGCTTGGTTTTGCAACATTTTCTGGACATCTAGAGAAATTATAATGAGGGAATGTTGCAGGCTAAGTTAATCTCACGCCCTTCATTAGTACAGACGCTCTGTCTGCACTAATGAAGATTCACTCTGTGTGGCTGCTTCTGATTAATCGGCCAATAATTATTTGACCGCTAGAGTAAATCCAGTCCTCACAAGATAATATTTTGCAACATTTAGATGCAACACACCTGAATCTAAAGATTATTTGGTTACCAGGCCTCTCAAGAGCTGAATTACATGCTGTTGAGGGAATTGGGTCATTTGATTTTGGCGTGTTGGATCAGGAACTGTTAACTATTAACTGAACTGTTATCCCAACATGATCAGTTTAACATGGGAAAAAAAAAAAAAAAAAGAGAGGGAGTCATATTACGCCATAAAGTAACTTACTTTATCCAGAGTACCATGTTGTTAAAAATCTAAAGTTTTGACACAGATTGTGCAGGTCTGACTGCCAGCTCAGACTTTTACTGCATCTCTTTTATCAACTTTTCTGTGGCACCTTCAAATAAATGCAGCTGGTGAGAAAAAAATCTTTTGAAAGACGTCACAGTGGTGATACAAGACGTTTAGAAACGATTACTGCTTGTGGTGCTGTGGTGGCGCAGGGGTTAAGCACAACCCACAAAAGGAGGCCTTAGTCCTTGACGCGGCTGTCGCAGGTTCGATTCCCGGCCTGGTGACCTTCTCTCATTACCTGCATTCCTGTCAGAGCACTTTCCAATAAAGACCACTAGAGTCAAAAAAAGAAATTATCACCGCTTCCACATTTATATATGTAAATATTTCCTTAAAATCAAATATCTCTGTAATTTATTCGCAGCTTCAAACTTGCCGTCGTCTTGAGGAATGAGGCTTTATGGATGATCACATTCGTTTCCACAGTCTCACCCGCTACATCCTTTAAAAATATGTAGGCGTACGTGTAAGCAGACAGATATAGAAGCAATACTTAAACACAGTCTCACACACCCTCGCTCTGACCTTCGACCTCCAGTCAGGTTAAACGGGAGTTCACTGGGCTGTTCTGGATGGGAGGGGTCACGGCCAGACAATGGGACCCCGGCTGTCTGGGTGCATCGGGGGTGACCTCAAAGCCCTCTGAAGGGGAAGACGACTTAATTCGGGAGCGTGACCCTGACATTCAAACTGTGTGTTATAGGTATATATTGTTTTTTGTACTAAAAAATCTTCCATACTAGAAGTATTGTCGTGAGAAAATCGAAAAATTTGAACTTCATAAAACCTTCTGTGATGAGCCTGGCTTCATATTTAATATTTATTGACTGACTCGCTGCCCTTTGAAATGATTTCGGAGTATTTTTGCGACAAATGTCGTCGCTTGCCTCCTCTGTGTTGGAGTTTTTGGTAGACTCTAATTTCTTGTATTTTGTTTTTATTTAGATATATATTTTATGTGAAATTATAATTTAGAATGAATCTAGATTCACTTTATTTCCTAGTTAATGATTGCTATCCCTATTATAGTTGCATTTCTTATCACAGCATCACCGTTTGTGTGTCGTGGCAGCAGCTTTTTCATTCTTCTGGTAAACTGTTGCCCCCTGAATGACACTCTGTCCTTCCCTTGGCCTGTGTGCGTGTGTGTGTGTGTTTCTCAGCTGTTACCTCCACCCTACGAGCTCACTTCCTTGTTTTCCTTGCCACTCACTTTTCCTGTGAATTGATATGTTTGGCAAAATAAATCAAACAGAAACCTCTCACCTCTAGTGTCAAATAAACTTCTGTCAGCCTTTACAAGAATAATACATTTTCCTCATATACAAACACATCCTGTTTTGTTTTGGGTGTTTTTGTTCCAATATGGATCGCAACACAGAAATTAGTCTGTCAAGCTGCATTAATTATAGTTTTGACAGATTAAAGCACCTTAATAAACACATTTCTGTGGCAGCTTCGGCAGAACAGAGGCGTTCTGGTTTGAGCACTTTCCGTGCGTGACGGAGATCAGAGGATTTTCTAAGAGGAAAGGTGTGGACCATAATGGGAGGGACGGAGTCCAGATTGCCACGCCACTATCCAGGTGGACGGATGTGCGGGATTATGTCAAATCTGCACCGGATTGTTGCATTTTAGTCAAATTACTCCCTCCTTATCTGTGGCCGGAGGCAAACACACACACACACACACAGGGAGACTTTATATTAGTTGCATAGTGGCTTAAATTTGTCATTGTGGGTAGGCAGCTACCCTGTTTATAATTATTATGATTTTTGTCACGCTGCATCCTGTCAGCGGTCCCCAGTCTGTATCAACACTGGGGATTTTTCTGTTTAAAGGAGGAAACTCGAGTTTTTGTAATGTAAAGCAGAAACGCTTGTTTTACTTGTAAGTTTCCATTCAAAGAACACAATGTGCAGTTTTGTTCATTTTTTGCTCTACAAACTTTCCTTTCGAGACCACACAGTCATGTCAAAAAGTGAAGAAACGATGAATTTCTCATATTTGCCCATGCAGATACTGTATGTCAATTTGAAAAATTCTCAGAAATTCATGCAGCAAAATTGAACAATAAAAACGGAAGAAAAAACTTTTAAAACAGGAAAAGAAAAAATGTTTAAATTGCCCCCTTTAAACCTGGTATATTTAACTATCTGCTGCACTTCAGAAAGAACACTGTTGAAGTTCCTGAAGTTATTCCAGGAATAAGGATTAACACAAGCTGTCGGGAATATTGTGTCCAAACTTTTCCTTCAGTTAGAAAACACATCTTTGTTGAGGGATTTACTGAAGAAGTTTAACTGTAATTGAATCACTTTATTTTGCATAAGTCCATTTTCTATTCAAATTGGGTGGGGCGGCCAAGGCACCATTACTCTTTGCTCTCATAAAAATGACTTTAAACTGTGTGATGGAAACGATTAAGTTTGGATTTTACAGCTGAGGGTTCAGACTGATTCGCAGACAGATTTAATAGAATGTAAAGGCCTTTAATAGAAAACCCTTTAAAAAGCTGATGTTTTTGATGCTCTACTTCTGTGTTAATACAAATGAATTCTTTTGTTTCCATCAGATCAGGGCTATAAATTTGACTTCTTCCTCAACGCTGTTATTATTTGCTGCTGAAATGTATTTCTTTCAACTTTTACTGTGACGGTTTAATCCTCGCCTCTTAATCTGCATACTGCTTCCATATTTTTCAAGGCGCTGTTGTAGCATTTTGATGTGGCGACGTGTATTTCTCTATATATATATATATATATGTATATATATATATATATGTATATATATATATAAATATATACATATATATATATACATATATATA